>JAPZDV010020991.1:0-31205 GCA_029814665.1 Acanthurus lineatus | reverse complement strand
AGCAACACCTACATCAGAATGCTGTTTGTTGATTTCAGCTCAGCTTTCAACACAATCTCCCCCATGAAGCTGATTGGGAAACTGAACACTCCGGGCATCAGTACCACTCTCTGCAACTGGACACTGGACTTCCTCACAAACAGACCCCAGTCAGTTTGGATCAGCAGTCACTCCTCCTCCACTCCAGTGCTCAACACCGGAGCCCACCAGGGCTGTGTGCCCAGCCCCCTCCTGTTCATGCTGTACACCCATGACTGCAACCCCCGACATGGACACCCACCCCAGCCACAGCCTGTTCACCCACCGAAGTCAGGCAAAAGATACAGAAGTATCCGCTGCCGTACCACCAGACTACACAGCAGCTTCTTCCCTCAGGCTGTGAGACTACTTAATGCACCATCTGCACTCCTACATGTTTAATAATTTTATTTTTATTTTTTCCTACGATCTATTAATCAATCAAGAGGGAATCACACTTTAATTTCATTTTGCAACCTTTTGCATAATGACCAATGAACTTCCTTGTATCCTTGTATCCTTGTGTCCTTGTAAATGGTGTAGCTTATTGTAACATTAAAAACAGTGTTTCAAATAATAGACAATAATAATTTGCCTGTAGGTGAGAATTTGAGCATGAATCATTATTAAAAGAATTTTCTTTGGAACTTAAAAAAAAGGTGGCTTTGGATTTGGTTTTATAAAGGTAAAGGAATTAAATGAGAGTGAGGAAACTGGTTAGTGTGGTAGCTGTTTGAGAAGAGAAAGATCTACTGCTGAAGGGCTCTAACTTTTTGCATTGTGCTGCAAATAGCAAATACTATACAACATATACTACAAATAGATCTTCACATTTTAAGAGTGTTGTGAAGCCTTCATGTGAAAGTAGAGCAGCTTTTGTTGCATGTGGTTTTATTTCACAGAGCTAACGGCCAGTCTTCCTGTGGCTTTTGACCTGGCTGATACACAGTGTTTTCACCACAGTGGAAAATGGGGCGGGGGCATGCAAACATAACCAAGGCAGAAAGCTATCTCTTCATCTTTTTTATATACACAGTTGGCATACGGTACTAACAAGTCTAAAATTAGAGAGTGAGTTTATCCAGTGTAATAGGCTATGTGAAAGGGGCTTTTGATAGGCAACTGTAAGTAATCAGTATCTCCTGTTGTTGCCAACCTCTTTATGGGAGAGGTAAAAGGCAGAGCTCTGAGCTTCTTCAGCAGATCTGCACTGAGCCAATGGTTTGGATGGCTAACTCCTATGGTCGAGACTTTGCAGTTGACCCACAGCTGCGTCCACAACATTACTTATCACCCACTTACAATGTTGTCCTTTTATCTCTTCCTAGATGATTTAGCAACCATTCATGCTTGGCCTCATGTGACAGCTCCTACAGGTTGTTTATCATTAGTCTGCAACAATGCATTTTGGTGTGAACCATACAGCAGTCCTGTCCAGGTGCAAATAAATGACTTAACATAACTCTATATTTAAAATATTCAAACAGTTCTCATTTTTGGAAATGTTATCCTCTGCAGTTTTCTTTATTTACTATGATAAGAAGACCCTGTTGTGCACTAATGCTTATTTAACAACACAGGCCTGGCATATGAGGATACTGTCTTTCAAACAGACTTAAGACTGCTCTTAACTTTGTGTAATCTTAGTTATATGAATTATCTATCACCATGTGACTCACCAAGAGGTCACAGGTTGAGTGTGACAGGGACCATTTTTTCCTTAATATCTCAGTTTTAGTTGCTGTGTGTTTTTCTGATCATATCAGGACTGAAAAAACAGTTAGGGTTGGTATGTTCAGAGTACCAACCACTTATGTCATGCTAGTGTTAGAGTGACAATAATCCACCGACAAGCACTGTAAACTTGATAGATGACAGTCGAACCTGAAACAATGGCTGAGTGTATACATGTGAAAGTGTACTCTGTTGCTTGTGTAGGTAAAGTAGTCAAATAAATTTGTTTAAAATAGAAATTCACATGGAACTTATAACAACAGTATTACTTTCAGTTGTCTTTGAAAACAGTAATGGCTTTGATGTTTGCAGTCACGAGTAACGTCTTTCTGTGTTGGAGGCTATTTTGTTCATAGAGACAATGTTTGTCACCACAGTGGGATGGTTTATTCCTTTGCTGTGTATTTTCTACACTAATATTTTCTGTTTGTATTAATGCAGTGGGTGATATTATTTAGTCCAGTTAAGCAAGTTTTCACTTTTTTTTAAATTCTAAGTTGCTGCACTTTGACTTCACAGCCCTGTGTCTTTTATGTCAATTGTGCTCAGACCACATTGTGCTGCGTCTTCCTGTGAAGTGATGTCTTTAAACCCACCTCCCCAACCCCTCCAAAAAAAACACACACCAAGACCATTTGACACCTCATATAAGTGTTTTTGACAGTTATCAGTGTTGTTTGTGTCTCACCAAACATCAGATACTGAGATCAGAGGTCGACAAAACAGGTCGACAAAATAAGAGAGAGGAACACATACAACGTAAGAACTTTAATAAAAATGTTTTTGTCCTATTGACTCCTTTTTCCTCTCACTAACAACATGTTTACATACTTATGGCACTGGCTACAGATTCATATGGTTAGGTATCATTTACACTCAGAGTTGCATTCTGAGACGCTTCTTGAATCTACTTGCTGACAGCATAGATAACATGAGTCTCCACTTGTTTCTCTGTTGCAAGCCTCCTGTTTCTTGCTGTCTTTGGAAGAAACATCAGCGCTGCAGAGTTCTGCTTAACGTGGTCCAGCTTCTGTAAATCGAGAGAATTCAGAGTCATATTGGAGGCTACGTCCATGTTGAAGCCAGTTACTGATCTGACAGACAAATACAGACAGCTGGTGCTGATAACTGAGAGGCTGCAGAAGGAAATGTAAAGAACTATTTTGGTTTAACCAAGGTGGTAACTCATAGGTCTAACATAGCAACTCACTGGATGGCTACTGACTTGGCTGGTAATTAGCTTCTGAGGTTGCTAACTAGAATACCAGAGCTACCTAGATTATCTAGTGTTATAGCAGACTGGAGCAAAATCCAGCTACTGCCCCCAACTTCGGACGGACAGTATTTATTTTTTGATATCTATTGTTTTACTAGCCTGTTAAGCTGAAGACTAGCGGGGATATTTCCTTACTGCAGAAATGATACATCACTTGTCAATTTATGACAAGTTATACATTTTGATGTTTGTAAATTTTGATGTTTTTTTCATGTTTTATAAATGTCAATTATACATGTCGAGGACATATGACATATCATTGATAGCGGCAACAAAAGACTGTGAAATTTTTGGGAGGCTCAAGAAACACCTGTTTTCCACAAGTAAACAGGTCAGATGGTAGTATGTGATAATACGATGAGTGAGCATGAAGGCAGCATCCTCAAAAGCTTCTCACAAGCGAGGATGGTGCGAGGTTCACCACTTTAAAAACAAACAAGTGTATCAAAGATAAAACTACACTGACTCAGAAACACTGATATCAGGAAACATTTTTTTTTACAAATGGTTGCATATTATTGTGTTAACACTTTAAACGTCCTTCCTTTTATGAAATTGGGGTTGGTATGTTCAGTAATAAGTTAGGTCAAGAGACATTAAAAAATATGACTAATCTTTGATTATGTGATTTTTAAATTGATATGTGACTCTTGTAATTCTAGATAATCTATGACTTTAGAACCATAACACACAGATTACGTGATGGGCTCACCTTGTTTCTCTCTGGCTGAGCCTCTTCATTCACACCTGAACAGCAAAAGACAAAAGTTCATTGTTACACACTTTGCTTTGGATTTGTCCATTTTGTTGACTTTAGAAAAGGATGTGTACAGTTTGTCAATCTACTGACCTTTCTGAAGTTTCTTGATTTCAACAACCAGAACAAAGATGACGATAATGAGAAAAGCTGTGACACCACCAAGAATCATACTTCTTAGGTTTGTCTTTCCATCAGGGTCATCTACTTCAAAGAAAGAATAGGATTAGTCTTTCCTGTAATCTGGTGGCCTCAGATATAGGTGGATTTAGATTGACTTAGTGAGTCCATGATAACATGAACAATAAAGAAATGCTTAGGAGAGCAAAGGAGAACCTTACTTTCTGTGATAAAATCCTCTTCCTCATGAAACTCATCATCACCTTAAAAATGAGTCGAGATGGAATGAATCAAACTTATGTTCTTGTTTATGTTTATGGTGTTTTAATGTGTGTAACGGTAATTAATGAGGTGCATTGTTAACATTATAAGGAAATAGGTCTTTAGAACAAATGAGGCTTAACTTCAGTCTTACCTTGTACGTTTAACTGAGTTGCATTGGAAATAATGATATGTCCCTTCATGTAAAATCCACAGAAATATAGGCCAGAATCAGATAAATCAACTGGCTTGATTTTAAGAGAGACAGTTGAGGTGTTGATGCTCATTTCAAATTTCCCATTTTGAAATCCATCACAGTGTTTAACTTCACCATTTAACCCATATGTAGAGACGATACAGCTGGGCTCAGTTCCATTGACCACTCTGAACCAGTCTGTCTGAGTTGGATGTGGGGAAATGTTGGAGCACAGCAGTGTGACTTCTCCACCAGCCTGAACCTTCACAGTCTGAGACTTAGAGCCTGAGACAGAGATCCAACCTGAGAGAGTGAGAGCTTTAGTCATCAGTTGTTTAAGCAACAATAAGTCTGAATTAGTGAGAGAGATTAGAATTTTTTATCAGAATAAAATGATAGCAACACTTACTGAGGCTGCAGAGAAGTAAAGCTGTTATCAAGGTAAAGCTCCTCATTGTGTGTATGACCATGTCACAGCAATGGCACTTTTATCGCTGCAAAGAGCTTTTATTTGAAAGAGGCGGGGTCATGGATATGTTACGCAAAAAAGCTCAGATCTTTCACCACAGAACATCTGTACCAGAGAAAATGTCTCAAAGGATTTTATACAGAATAAGTGACAATTCCTCTGCCACTGTTACAGTTTTAATCAACCGACTTGATGATATTGTCACCATATCTGTAGCATTTTAAAATGCAGCTCACACTGTAGAAATCATATGCTAGGCAGTTATTATTCTGTTTTCAGTTGCAGGTCAGTGACATGTTGTTCTCCTGTGGGACAAAATTACAAACATGGCAAATAATGAACAAAACAATGAAGACAAATCAGTCCCCAAATAAGAAAACAAAACAAGTCAAATGTAAAACTTCTGATTTTCTTGATCTATTCAACCTAATTAACTTGATATAAAAATTACAGCTTCCGCCCGCATTGTTTTCATGATACACAGACCTTCAACAGAATGAAAAGGTGTCGGACAAGTTACTTCCAAAATGTAATTATTAGACATTACTAGTTACTTTCATTTGAAATTCATCAGTTACTTTACAATATTACTTATTTTGAAAAGTAATAAGTTACTGAATACACTGTTTTTAGGTTATTTTCACCAAAATAACCACCAAAATGTGTCTAGGCATAAAAAATAGAAGTACATTACAGTCTTTCATGGTGAGTAATCAATGCACTGAAGTTCAAGTCAACTGCAGTACCTTACATATCCAGTAGGGAACTGGCTTGTAGAGCCTAACGAAGGCTCTTCTGCATTTACAACTAGTAGTTTGTCGATGGTTCCCTCAGTTTCCAAGCACATAAAGTGCACCTTACTACTGCAATGTTTTTGTAATTTTTCCCAGAGAAACTTGGAGTAATGTGAGTATAACCAGTTGCACAACACTGAGTCTGACTCCTCTGCAGTCATTTTACTCTCTGAGCACTTAATTTCAGGATGTGGCACATTACTGAACACAGTAATTGCAATAATACTGCGGGAATATTATTAGTACGTGTTATATTACTACTACTAAAAGTAATATATTACCATAACAAAACTTTTGTAATGCTTTACTGGTGAAAAGTGCCTCTGACTCAGTCATTCTTTACTCCAATCACCAGTAGGACCGATCCCTATCTGTAGCATGTAACCACACTTTGTCTCACACACCCACAGCTTTTCCTGGTGTGGATCAACTGCATGGAGGAAATACTTTCTGATGTTGACTCCAAAGGTTTGTGGCTGCTTTACCACAGCTCTCTGTGGCTGCTGCTACTGTAGCTGGCTGACTGTTTTTAGAAAAAACAGGCCTTTTTTTGGGGGGGAGGGCTATCACATAGGCTTTGGCTACTGTATTAAGAGTAATTCATGTGCAGGGCTGAGGGAACCTGGTTCTGATGCTGGTGGGGCACTGGATTGATTTGATGACTGAACTGAAATCAGGAGAACCAGGTCAACACAAATGGGCTTAGCAGGCTTCGTGGGCATCATGATAAAGATGACAGAGGGGGAACAGCTACAAAAAGCAAAAGTAAAAAGGATAAAAGAGTTACTATTGAAATAACTTTTAGTTGTTGACAAGAAAATCTTACTTTTGGACCAGTAATTGCCAAATTAGTCTTGTGTTGTTGCATTTGCCTGAAGTTTGGCTGTGTTAGAAAAAGTTTCCTACTCATTTTTTTGATCATATGCCAAATCTGCCCATTTCGGCAGAGTTCTAGCTGTCTTAGCAGCTTCTTGTCTCTGGTTCAGGTTCATGCTGCTGTTGTGAGTTGTGTGGGAGGCTCGTGTAAACTCTAACTGCCCCTTCAAGACAAGTGTTTTGAGGTCATTACATCTGTTTGTAATTAGCACATAAATCACAACCAACAATAATAGATGAATCATTACGACATTTTATGACCTTTTACCCTGAATTCTGAGCATAGGCATGTTAGCAAAGTGATACCAAGCTTGCAGTATCACTGAGCCTCAATAAAGCTTCAGAGAGCTGCTAGCATGACTTGTAGTCTTGTTTGACATCATCTTCCTCCTTTAGCCTGCTTTGACCTCTTGGACACAAGAGTATCAATTACTTATTAGAGCCTGCTTCCCTGTGCAAGTGAAACTTGTTTAATAGAAGTCTTGAAAATAGGAGTCTGATCGTCGTGAGTGTAACTGAAGAGACTTGCTGAGTATCTTCAAAATGGAAAACTATGTAATGTTATAAAAATGATTAAAGTGCAGATATTGGCATAGTGTGTCAAATAAAGCGGTCATAAAGTGATTGTGTTTGTGTGTGTTAAGAGATAAGAATTGGGGTAATTTAGCGGTATAGTGAAGGAGACTGAAGTTTTTTGAAATCGTTGTTGATGTTGTTCAGTAATATTGAGGTAATGGCTCAAGTCTTCCTGTGGTAGAGACTCATATAGACAATACCCCTCACCAAAGGTTGCTGGTTTGTTCTTCTTTATTTTATATTTCTAAAAAATTTTTCAAAAGTCCACAGCTTGCCTGATTTTGGTCTGAGAAGCTTGTTTTCACTTCCTCCTTTTATTTTTCTACAGAGCTCTGACTTCAAAGGATTAATATTTTTAACCTCAGTTGTGCTCAGACCACGCTGTGCTGTCTCTTCCTGTCAAACCTCTCTCACTCCTCCCTCATAAGACCATTTCACTCTCACTGTTAGTTGTTTTTTTCCGTCATCAGTGTGCTCTCTGACTCTTCCTCCATCACACATGATGCTCTGTTTCCTTTCAGACAAAATGAAAGACACACACTTCAACTCAGAGAGAATCAAAAAGAAACATGAATGACATGAGCGAGACACTACAGAAATGTTATCCAAGATTTATTTTATTGAAGAGTGACTCCACACACACACACAAACACACAAACACACAAACACACACACACACACACACACACACACACAACAGCAGTATACTATGACAAAGCATCAGTTCCACTCAGAGGTGCAGTTTGGTCACTTCCTCATTTTATCTGGTGGCAGCGTACACAACATGTGGCTCCAGCTCTCTCTCAGATGCAGGCTTACGGCTTCTTTTTGGTTTTCCTTGGAAAGTTAGAGCAGCGTAATTCAGGTCATCAGAGCCCAGATTCTGTAAACCAGAGTAATTAGAGTCACATACTTTATCTCACTCTGTCAATAATGTATCAACACTGGAGCTCCTAAATGGATGGATTTGAGAGCTTTACCACAAAGGAATCATTTAAACTAACATGATTGTAGATGAGTCCTATTTAATGTTAAAATACTAATTTCATTTAGATTTTCAGCTATGAATATAAAATGTTGTGGTAAATCTGATTGAGTATTTTTGATTGATTCAGAGGGAAAATTAAATTAAATAACTGTTGGAAGGAAAACAATGGGCCTCCAACTGACATTGTTTCATGTTCATATGTTTATTAATTATTTATTTATTTTTTTTAATATGATGAAATTAATTCTAATTATGTGAGATGAAAGAGGTTTGTCATGACTGTCTGTCGAAATTTGCTGTGCAATTTCATGTATAGCAGATGTGGATGAGGTCCATCAATGTAATGATCTTTTTCCATTCCATTTTTTTAAAAAAGACCTTTGAGCAGTTAATTTTTGAAAAAAAAAGGAAAAAAGACAGTTAAAAACGTAAAAAGTGATTATGATAAAGTAGAGTAATTATGTAAAGTGTGGTGTAAGATGTAAAGTAATTTCCTACATAATCTGTCACAAGAAGCTCTATTCAGTCCCTGTCTAAATGCCTGTTTAATTTGGGGCGAAGAGACTCGTTGCTCATGTAGCATCTATCAGTGGCTGCATGGGCTCTGCTCTTTGAGTCCAGCAACTAAGTGTTTTGTGTTGAGGTGACATTTAGGCTTGAAAAACTAAAATATGTATGTATTTTCACTTTAAAATTTACATTCAGTGGACACTTTGTCATCAGCTTCCATGATGAAAACAAAGACACTATGAGCAGCTCCAGAAACCTGGTTCCCCCCAAAAATTTGAACTTTGTGTAAAACCCAAATGAAACAGGACCTGATTATTATGTGGTCCTTTTTGGCACACACTAAAGTAACAATACTAACAGTGCAAGTTATGTATAGTCATAGTTATATAGTTTATACATATTGCTTTATCATCATTTTTACTGGCTTTTGTTAAAATATGTTTATTCTGAATTTGATGCCAGCAACACAAAATTGGGACTGAAAACTTGAAAAATATCTGTTGGGGAGCAATCTACAGGTAAAGAGGTTTATTAGTAAATGTGTCAGTATCATGATCATGTTTGAAAGGGGCATCCTCGTCCTCATGAGCAGACATGGGCAAAAATCACCACTTTGTGGAACATATGATTTTATTAAGAACATTACCATAAAAGCTCTAAAGCACAAACCATTGTCCGAAAACACGGTTCATTCGCAAATGGTTTCTTTTTCTAGATTCACACAGCATTCCAACTTTTTAGGGCTGCTATGTTCAGTGATGTACAGGGTTAAGGGACATTATGGAAGATGATTAGCAGACGGAAACATAATCTATCATGCAGGTTATATTATATATATGAAATCTAGCTTACCTTGTCACTTTTTGGCTGTCCTTCATTCACAGCTGAATGGCAAAAGAAAAAAGTTTGATTAGGTCACTATTTAGATTTTTGCCACATATTTATGCAACCAAACCAAACATATGCAACATATTCTCAATGTAATGTTTAATCATTACTGTACCTGTTTGAAGTTTTCTGATCTTTACAACAAGAACAATGATGACAATGATGAGTAAAAATGCCAGACCACCCAGCGTCATGCTTATTAGTCTGATTCTGTTTGTCATTGTATCAGGCTCCCCTACAAGAAAAAAAAGGCTGATTTAGACTTGAAGAATCAGATAACAGCCAAAATGTATGACTCCATAATAACTTGTGCAAAAAAAATTTAAAAATCACAAAGAAGAACCTTACTTTCCTCGCTGATATCAGAGTCTTCAGAATATTCATTAGATTCACCATCACCTTTGAAAATACAATGAGATAAAAATTCAAAACTTATTTTTTTGTTTATTTTTATATCATTCTCATACTTCTGCATGATTAATTGAGAAAATATGATGAGGAATATAGGTCTTTATAACAGATGAGGATTAACTTCAGTCTTACCTTGAACATTTAATTGTGTTGCAGTGGAAATGACTGTATGTGTGTTGATATAAAATCCACAGAAATATAGGCCAGAATCAGATAAATCCACTGGCTTGATTTTAAGAGAGACAGTTGAGGTGTTGGTGCTCATGTTGAATCTTTTTGAACCATTTTGAAATCCATCACAGAATGAAGCTTCACTGTCAGGCCCATACATAGAGACGATACAGCTGGGCTCAGTTCTGTTGACCACTCTGAACCAGTCTGTCTGAGTTGGATGTGGGGAAATGTTGGAGCACAGCAGTGTGACTTCTCCACCAGCCTGAACCTTCACAGTCTGGGACTTAGAGCCTGAAACAGAGATCCAACCTGAAACAAGCAAAAAAATTAGGAGCTTAACTCATCAGTTGACAAAGAAACAGTATGCCTAAAGAGGCAAAAGAGATTAGCATTGTATTTGCTGATAAGAGTACTGTTATATCAATACTTACTAAGGCTGCAGAGAAGTAAAGCTGCTATCAACATGAAGCTCTTCATTTTGCGTACAACCATATCACAGCAATGGCACTTATACGATTGTAAAGAGCCTTTTATTTGAAGGGGGCGGGGAAATAGATATGTCATGCAAGGAAGTCAATAGCTTTCACCACAGAATATCAGTGCCAAAGACAATGTGTCTTAAAAATATCTGTGACAGCCTGTAGTGGTAACAGTAACAGTTACATCTGTTATTCATCTGTATTTAAGCATGCAGCAGAATAACATGTTGTTCCTCTCTGAATCCAAGGAGCAAAGTAAGCACACAGCAAATCATGAACAATGCAGTGCATATAATTTATTTTTCAGAAAAAAACTCAAACAAAACAAAAACTATTTAAGAATGCACAAAATAAATACTTTCTCGGGTTCACAAAAATTAAAAAAATACCAAAATTAAGCTGAGAGGACCTTGATTAAAAACAGCGTTTTTACGGGGAGAGAAGCATGTAAGGGTATTGCTGTTGTACACACCTAGTACCGTTACTGTGTCTTTAATTCACTTATTAACATGACTGCTGCTGGGTTCAAGTTGACACTTTGATGTTCCCCACAAAAAAGTTAACCAAGCATGTTGCCTTGCGGAGCACTAGTGAACGGCCAATGGAGCTAGAGATTTTTTTGCTACAAATTCCATGTGTTGTATCAGTTCTCCCAATGACAGAGAGAGATGATAACAACATAAACACAAACACTTGGATCACTGCACTTTAAAAAACCCACGACATCGTTTTGTAATTTGACTCAAAGGTGCCATGGTGCATGCGCACGCTGTTAGTCTCCCTCTTCTTGTGCAATCAGCTGAATCTCTGTACTGTAAAGCAAGTGTATTACCGTAAAGGCAGGAAAAAACTTATCTCACTTCTGCTAACCACATATTTTAACTTTTCTCCTCTAGGAGGCACTACAGATCTCTCACTTCCAAAATATCCTGCTCTTAAACTTTTCTTTAAATGTAATTTGGTTATTATTTTTACCTCAGTAATAAAAGCTTCACTTTGCAGAATGATATAAAGTATGTGCAGAGTTTTCTTTGAAAAAAAAAGGTTGTTTTCATGTTAATCTGTTGAAGGAGGAAAGTTCCTCTGTCGTCACCTTTAAACCTGACATGTCCGTGCAGACCTCATGACAACAAAGCTGGTGTGAAACCACACATGGCTCAGTATGTAACTTGAACCACATGTTTCCACTGGTTCCACTTAAGTCATTTTCACTACAAGTAAATGATCTTTTCTTGTAAACTCACATTATTACTCAAATCAAAGTATTACCTCACAGAACATATCTGGAAGTGATCTTGTGACTGTCCATTAGTGTCCAACATTGTGATAAAATCAGTTTTATGTCAAACACTATTCAAACACGCACCATTGTAGTATATATTCATGTATATATTTTATGTATCAAGTTTATTTTATACACAAGTTTTATTTACCTTTGTACTGAAATTAACTAAAGTGCTCCAAGTTTTAGGCAGTGCAGCTTCAGAGGCAGTAACTATGGAAACCTGAGCTCCAAAACTTGACAGAGAAAAAAGTAAAATATCTTTGCTATCATAATTTTATAACATTCAGTGTGATTGTCTGGTGTGACAGTTCTTGGATGGCAAAGCAGAATATCCTGTATAGCTATTATGTGCTAGTATAAGTTTCTTGTGTTTACTTTAAATGTCAGTTCATCTCCAATTTAGGCCATGACGGAAGTTTAAAGTGTTACACTTACCCTCTTAGCAACCAACCAGATAAAACCTCATTGTATAACCTCACATGCTCTCACCTGAAACTTTCAGTTCTTAAGACCTCTGACATGATGCACCTGTATATGATCTTCTGTGTAGTATGTAAGTGTCTTGATATGAAATTTATTTTATCATTGAGTCTAATGAGGCTAGAGAATGGAGATCATGTTTTTATTACATTATGTCTTTTTGACCTAGTTCATCTGCCAGCTGTGATCAAATCGGCAGCAGTCAGCCAGGACAGTGGGGTTATATCCACCAGTGTTGGGGACAATGTGACTTTGCATTGCTTCTATGAAAGCCAAGTGGCAATGCACTTCTCCTGGTACCAACAAACTTTGGGAGGCGGACCTGAGCTCTTGGCTACTCTTTACAAGTATGATAAACCAACCAAAGTCTTCCACTCGGTTGATAAGAACCCTCGTTACTCTGTGCAAAGAGAAGAAGGGGTGAATCATTTACACATCACCAATGTCCAGCTCTCAGATTCAGCTACATATTACTGTGGAAGCTCATACGCCAACAAAGTGGAATTTGGAGATGGGGTATTTCTAAGTGTCAAAGGTATTGTGCTTTTATTCTTTATTTGTTTTGACTTGAGATAAAATGCAGAGGTTGCTAGAGATTTGCCATCGTATATATCTTATCTAAGTATTTGCACCTAAAGTATTAACACATTTGCCAGTGTTTAGGTGCTCAGAGTGTAAGATAAAAATTACATTGTTTAAACAGAGATTATTTAACACTATGTGGTTCATTACTTGATGGTGTTAGGCGTATATATTTTCAAATTAACAGCCATCAATTTAAAATGTTTTGTTCATCAGGTTTATTGATTACAGTTTATTCCACATTTTCACAGAAAAAAGGAGGTTCCCGACATTATGTTTATACAATTCATTATGTTTATATACAACTAATCTGCAACAGGGAAAACATAAAAAAGAAAAAAGTTACACCGGATGAAAAGCATTTTCTTCAAACATTATGAGGAAATGCTAGTGATAAACAAACCTGGCAAGTTACAAAAATGATGATACTGAACACATCATTAAAATGTTAAGTGGATAACATTTTTACTTGTTTTCTGCAAAGTTAGCGATCTTATGACATAATTCCCACTAGTGATTACAGCAGTTCTTAAGTTTTTTGGCTGTTTTTAGTAACTGGCAGAACTGTGTTAAGAATAAATATATATATACACATATATTTAATTTTAATTTAATTTAATTTTTTTAATGAACAATACACCTAAGTTATGAGCTTTCTTTAACCTAACCAAAGCTGTTTAGCAACATGTGAACATAATTTGAAGTAGAAAAGGTTTTCATATTGAATACATATTAAATAGACAAGCAAAATAAATAAATAAATAAAATAAAAAAGGCCTTAACCTCCTCTGAGAGGTTTTTGAAAACAAGAGAGTCTGACAGCTTCCCTTGTGGGTTTGTGAATTCTAGGAGCTGCCCAACCTAAGGAAATAGTGCAGTCACCAGTATCAGAGATCATCCAGCCAGGAGGCTCTGTGACCTTAAACTGTACAGTTCACACTGGGACATGTGATGGGGACCACAGTGTTTACTGGTTCAGACATGAGTCTCAGCAAGGAATCCTTCACACACCCGGGGAGCGGTGGACCCATGACTCTACACTGAGCTCTTCTTCACACAGCTGCGTTTACCATTTGCAGAAGATGAATCTGAGCTCCTCTGATACTGGAGTTTATCACTGCGCTGTGGCCTCCTGTGGGGAGATACTGTTTGGTAATGGAAGCAAACTACTCATCAAAGGTGATTTTGAAGAGCAAATGGCACATATGAGAATCTTGGTCTGGCTCTCCATCATCAGAACGGGGATTATCCTGTTTGTTGTGACTGGTTGTGTCTTGGTTTATGTCAGAAAGAACAAGTAAAGGTCTGTGATGGCACAAAATGTAGTTAACTCAGAATCTCTGGTGCAGTTAATTATACAACAAAAAGCTTTTACCTAGTTTTGAAACAATCTAAATACAATACTGATGCCTTTTTATGACCTACATGAGAAAATAAGATCATCAAGACGAGAAGACTGTCTGTTACTATATAGTTAATGTAACTATACAACAAAATCAATCACAGCATTAAGACTAGAAGAAACTGTATTTTCTTGAGAAAAGTTTGGAAATCAGTATTACTTGGCTCGTTAAAGTGGAGCAGGATGCTTTTTTCTTTAATGTAATTTTTTTTATTGACCAAAGGGAGAAAAAAAAACATTATTTTTGAGTGACAGATAATGGGCAAAAACAGGATAAACATTGATTAGTATAAAGGAGTCAAAAAAATCAAAATTTTCCCCTCTAGGGTATGTAATATGGACATTGTAGATAACTTTTTTAAAAAATTACTTTTACAGTGCAACTCAATCCAATAGCTGAAGTTTTACATCTGATGTGCATAAAGGTTAATGTTACTAACACAACATTTAGTAATAACTAGTTTATTAATATTACATAGCCAAGATAGATTCAGTACATTACTTCATGTCTGTGTATCCTGCAAGCAGCTTAAAAATCAAAAGTATCTTGCTTCTTTCTTTTACTTGCATCCAAATCAAATGCACACAGCAACCAAATCAGGAGCTTTATGGCACAAAACACTTCCACTTTTCTTCAAAGGGGTTGCCAGAACCAACGCAAAATAAAAGGTCCTCGTATGTACTTTAAATTTTTATCTATCTAACAAAAACTAAAACATACTAAAACAAACTACTTCACATACTTGCCAAGCTAATAACAATGTTAAATACACATATTATGTTATTTGGCTGTATCACCCTTTCCAAATAAAAGTCACTTGTTAAAGCTATTGTCTCCTCATGCAGAGTCATTATTTTGTAGGGAAATATAGAGCGATATATGTTTAAAATATAAAATAAATATATAAACAACATCCTGTAAAACAATGAGAATACCTTTCAATGTACTTTGTAATCAACCCACTAACCGTTCAGGTTTTGCTAACCACAGTAGCACTGCATAACATCTGTGATTTTTTTACCTCACAAGCTTTGTGTGGTTAAACGCAGATAAACACACTGTGCTGTGAAGCATAAAACACAGAAACCTCTGCTTCTAAACATACAGTATGATCACTAAAATAGGCACCTGTCATCTTTTCAAAATCTTAGAGGCAGAGCTGCGCAGGTTTATTGCAAAAAAAAAGATATCCTGTTTGAAACCGCCCACATTCAAAGACAGAGAAAGCACACAATGAGTCTTAAATACGCACATTAACAAATACAATTCATGCACAAAAAAGTTCTCTACTTGATGGTGACCACAAGACCACTGTTTAGAAAAAAAAAAAAAAATCAGAAAAAAAGGTGTGGCCTGTTCTCTGTGATGGAGCTTTTGATGCAAAATTTGCAACTTGAAAGAAGAACAAAGCCACTTGATTCAACTTGAAACACTTGATTTGCTTGATTGTACAAAGATCTTTTTAATGGTAGTTAAGATAGTTTAAATATCCTCCACCTGGAGGAGAAGCAGCTGTAAATCTGACTTTAACTAAACACATATTTTCACAACTTTTGTCCAGTAAATGTACATTATTACACTCAACAAAGGATACTTTATGCTGTCCATGCTCATATTGTCAGCAGTGATGCTCAGTAAATTGATACAAAGTAATACTTTTAAGGGGCACAAATGTAGATGCTAATAATTGATAATTAGCAGCTGTTTGTGAATAACAAAAACTTCAAAAAACTCTCACTACTAAATATAAATTTAGTTAAATTATGATTCCATTACTGTAAAATGCAGTTTTACAAACTTGACACACATTTTGCTTGTTTGATTTAACTAACAGGTCAAACAATAAAACTTAGCGCAACAATTGAAGAATTTAATTTTCATCACTTGCTTCATGCAGGCATTTAGACTGTATTCAAATATTTTATGAATCATTCTAAACAATGATATAAACCAAAATATCAGGCATGAGGAGAAATAAATTTACAGAAGTATAAGAAAATATCTTTTGCCTACTTCACACCGTCAATTAAAAAACAAACAAACAAACAAAAATATAGAAAAAGATATTTGAAAAAACTGACCACATTTCCGGACGCCACCATGGCTGAGTGAGGGGAAACTTGTACTTATCTCCTGCATAGGTATCTTAAAAATAGTATTTTCTGCTGGTGTTATTTTTTTTTAATTTTTCCTTCTCTGTGGTATCTTACAAGTATCAGTCCTGGTGACAGAACCTTTCCCCACAGTCAGTCGTGTCTTAATCATATTTTCCTGGAGCTGGTCTGCAGGATGAGTCTCTGGCAGCTGTGCACACAGCTGTATAGATGACTGCATCTCCAGTCTGAAATGAAAAAAAAAAGTGAATATTTTATATTTATTCTGAATGTTTGGAATTGGGGAGAGAAAACAGATGTAGATGATTTTAAGTAAAAAGATGTGGACATTTTTAAATAAACCAAGTTAAGTAAAGTAAACTCTTTATGTATGTTTTACTACAGGAAAAAACTTTGTACAGCGAATTTCCAATTTTTAATCAAGACTATGATCTTTTCATTAGAGAAAATGATTAGTTGATTTCACATTCAGATTTTGTCTTTTCTGCCTTAAATCAGTGCCCTGGCACTCAAAAAGCTCCTGCTTGGGATTACATTTGCTCTGCTTCTGCTCAAACAGTCTGATTCACTAGATGAGATGCTTGCTTGGACAGATCTCCTGCTCTCTAGCTTCAGCCTTTCTCCACTTCCCTCGTCAGTGTACTTGTCTAATTTGTGCTCTTGAAAGTTTTCTTAGCTCACAGGATTTCTGTGCAATAAACCCAGCCAAGTTCCCCAGCTGATGTAGTGTTGCCCAGTGTAGTACTGATGAATAAAATTATCCCTACCTGGCTGCAAATGTGATCACATCTTCTTTCAGCGTCCTATATAGGTGGTTACTGTTATACCCTTTTCTTCCAATGTTAATTCATATTTGCCCTCTAGGGCTTAAATAAATGTACTTCCCTTATTTTTTAAAATAATTTTTGGACTAAAAGGACGCTGCCTATAGTTTTTCTTTTGTAGCTGCATGAAATTGTAGCCCTATTAAAAGTCACCTTCTGACTGGTGTGCTGAAGAAGGGAACATGGTCATGTTCATGACCCATGAGAGCAGGGCAAGAGTCTTGTCCAGTGGCTGGATACCATGAAAAGAAGATGTCAAATGAGTTTTTATCATTTTATTTTGTTGATGCCATGAATCAACATAGTGAGGTCAAACTTATTCACAGGAGGGCAATGTGCTGTACGCTTACTATTTTATGTGGCTATAATTATGGAGTATAAGTGCTGGTATATACATTAACTGTCCTTTTAGGTGCAAAGAAAACAAGGGAAGTAGGTAAAATTACACCCTAGGGATGGATGGGATGGATGAACCATAGCATGTAGCAGTTTAATTTGATCAACTATGTGGAGCACACAAAGAGATGTAAAGTGAGACACTGAACATGGAGCTCAGGATATCAATTCAAACAAGCATTATCTATGTGCAACCATTACAATTACGGTAGGGGCAGACCAAATCTTTGCTCTGGAATGAGGTTTTTTTCTTTTTTTGCGCAAGGGCAGGATTTGAGGGAATGAGTTACAAAATCTAAATGTGAAATTAACAAATTATGCTCTCATGTTGAAAGACTAAATGTTAATAAAAACAAATCAAGAAGAACAAGAAGAGCTGTAAGAAACAAATAGATTACCTGGCTGCCTTCAAAGGTTCCAGCACTGGATCTGGATGCTGCTGGCAACAAAGATAACTACTGTGAGTGTTTTTTACTACAGAATATAACATGTCACTCCGGTTTTGCTTTAGACAAAGTGAACTAAATACAAGGTCTTACATACCTGTTGGATCTTTCTTGTTTGTCTTCTTGTTTTTCTTGCAGAGCGCCCAAATAAGTAGAAGTGTCACCACCACAAAAACAATGTTTGACAGCACGAGTGCAATGACAGCTGGACTCGGATTGACTGAGTAAGCGAAGGCAGCATCTCCTTTAAACATACAAAAACACATAAAAAGAATTTCACTGTTTTCCAGAAAAAACTTCAACACAATTATCACATACTTACAGTACATGAGGAAAGAAAAGTCCCCTTGCAGGACTTTTAAATTGAAATCTTCCTCTAATTAAGCTGCTCCCTTACTGTGAATATTAATGGTGCTTCCATTTCCAAACAGTGTCTGTCCACATGAAGTCACAACACAGAAAAAGGTTCCAGCGTCTTCAGAGCTCAAGTTCCTCATGACAAGGTTGTGCACACAGGCGGTTTCTCCACTCTCAGTCCTCTGGCAGGTGTGGTTCTTATCATAGGAGGAGTAAATCATTTGTGGTGTTGAACTATGAGAGTTTTTCATCCACATAACATCAGTGTGTTCTGCTGCACAGTGGCCGGTTCGAACAGAACAGCTGAGAGTCAGAGAGTCGCCCGGCTGCACGGACAGAGACTCTGGCTGCTGGACGACAGAGTCACTGAACACGTTTTCACCTGGAGAAAGAAACCAAAAGAAGTGTAATCCATAGCATTTTGTTCACATTTAACTGAAAAGGCTGTCAAATAAGCAAGATTAATGACTAAATAAGCGAAAAAAGAAAAAAAACTTCAGAACTATTTTACCTTTTATCATCAAAAAAGTTCCTGAGCCGATCTGAATCTCTCTTAAGTACATCATTCCACAGTAGTATGTGCCAACGTCTTCCCATGTTGCTGCCGATATGGTCAGATGACTGCTGGTTTTGTCAGATTGTACAGAATAATGGTATGATTTCTCTCCAAATTGTGTCAGATTGAACATAGAATCAGTTGATGCCACCAACTGAAGTCTCCTCGCAGTGTTTAGTTTGATCCATAACCTCGTTCTTAAGTCATTACTGTGACTAATACGACATGTAATGGTAACAGTGTCTCCTAGCTTCACTGCTTGGAAAGAAGCAGGATGAGAGATTTCACCTAACTGTGCTTGACCTGAAAACAAAAGCAAAACAAGAAGGTTAAATATTTATTTACATTTAAATGTGTAAATCCACATCACACAGGTGGATTTTATGTACTTACACACAGACCAGAGCAGAAAAATCTGTACAAAGCCAACAGTCATTTTCTCTGCTTGAGTCCTCATCTTCTGCTAACACTTGCTCAAATACCAGCAACAGCCGGTGTCACACAGGTGGCCAGACGTGTTGAATGTATCTGATTGGTTTACCAAATTTAGTCAACAACATCTGATTGGCTGGCAAGTAATCAAAAGAAGTTTGGTCTCATTGGAGCAAAAAGCCCCCCAAAGCCTACCATAAAAAAAAAACAAACAAACAAAAAAAACCCCAAAACATTTATCACTGTCTTAAGAATTCCAACAGATGTTTGATTTATGTCATAAAAACAACAATTTTATTTCCAGCTTTTGTATTTTGTTGCTACATCAGGATCATAATGTGTTTCACATGATTATATTTGCCCTCAGAATTGCCATAATTTATACAATGAGGCAAATATTTGTGATAAAATATGGAAAATATATGAATATATTCTCACAAAAACATTTTTTGACAAAGCAAGTTGATTTTATATTTTATATAAAAGAGCAAAAATAAAAAAAACTGACACTGGGTGGAGGGTGGGTTACACCTTGGACAAGTTGCCAGCAAATCACAGCACTAAAATAAATTTCCTGTAAATTATAGATATTTAATGGATAAATAATGGAAAACTAGCAGCTTCTGCTGACCTCACTTCACTTAAGTGGATGTTTAAAATTCTATCATTTCACTTTAAGGGTTAAACTCAGCCCACATTCATTCTTTTAACTGATTTTATAAAATCTTGCTGGCTGCTGTTAAAGTAAAATTAGCTGTATGTTTTCTTGCCTCTGTCATATGTGACAGGAAGGGGAAGGGGTTTCAATAAGCTGCACCTTTTTCACACCTGCTGCTGTGTAAAACCACGACTTCTTTTGTACAGTGTGCTCAAAAGGTCTATATATGTTTGAGTTTTTCAGAAATCTGAACAGTTATAATAAAGAGAGAACAATACCGGCTGCATCATAAAGTGTAACGAGTTTACTCAGTCGTAGTTAAAAAGAGATGCAATTTGCTCAGTGACACTTATCACAAAAATGATAAGCATAATGTTTCCAAAACTAATTCACAGAAATTATTTAAAAATCCAAATCTACACTTGTCAAAGGTGGAACTCATTGCATCTGACCTGACATAAGGTCACCATGAGGTTAATGCTGACATAAAAATATCCTTCAAGATGTTACAAAAAAAACGTCAGTTACATCATTAAAATTCTGTGAAACCATGATGTGTATATTATTTAATTGGTCTACTCTTTCATCTCAGTGACATTTACTGACTGAAAGCGACAAAACAGCAGCAGCTTCAGTTCTTTAGTGGCAGGAGATGTTTTCAGGCACAGTAACGAGTGTAAGTTGCCTATTTTTTCAGAAGTCTGAGAGACATACACTAGGAGAAATTGAAGAAATGGACTGAAAGCTTAAAACTACACCTTTGAGTTGCAGCAGTGGTTGTACGGCACAAGAAAAATCTGACTTATCATGGTGAAGGTAACCTGCTCATGATCAACCTGATCATCATGAGTTCCCCTTTAAATAAAATGTTATTATCTTACACTGTTGCATCTTTATTTCTGCCTAAGTAAAGGATCAAAGTACGTCTGTTGCGAAGGATCTATAGGTCAGACTCAAAGAAGAGCTAAAAGTGACTGAAACATCCTGTCTGAAACCGCAAAGACAAAGACAAAGACAAAGACAAAGACAAAGACATGCCAGGGTTACTGTGCAATGCAAAGAGGTTAGAAGAAGCTTTATTTATTTCTGAGTTTGTGACAGTGCAACAATAGACAAACTACATTTCAGTCAGGTAAAACAAGTAAATGAAGTATAGATATTAGTTTATTATGATAGATGATATGTGACAAAAAAAAGTCTTTGTCAAAAAGTAATTTATGCTGAGACCCAGTGGGTAGTTTATTTTGTAATGGAGCAGGAAAAACCCCCCTGTTAGCCACCAACGCTGTTGATGTTTGTGGCTGATAACCTTGCCGAGGCTAATTAAACAATGAAACTGAATCTGTGAAGACTGGTGGTGTCACAGAGGTGCACACAACAGCAGCATGAATGAACTAAAGCTTTAGGGATGATCCTATTTTAGAAAAAACAGGATGGTAGTGAGGTGATAGACAAACAGTGTAGGTGTGTTGTTGCGCTATTGGACAGATGTGATCAGCTGATGAAATCAGTTGATGTCTCAATTGACAGCCCCAGATCATAAAAGTGAGAAAATTATGAATGAGCTTTTGTGAGAGGAGAATCTGGCAGATGAATAGAAAAAGAATTACAGTTCTAAGCATTCAAAGGCCTCATCTTCCTGTCTGAACTTTCACTAAAGCATCAAACTATACTCAATATGACTTAAAACGACTTTTAAGTTTTTAGTTTTTTGAATGAGCCATGTAAGTATCATATAGTTAGAGGGTAAGATTTATTATTTATGAGAAACTTTAGTATACTTTGCTATCTAGCAGTTTACTATTCAGTACAATCAAATGCAGCATCTTTGTCACATTTTTCAGTGCCTAAACAACAGGTGGCAGCAGAGAGCAAGTGGCTCATTGTGGTACATCCATCTAAAGACTTTGGACATGACTGGTTTGACACCAGAAACACAAAAAGCCAGGACAGGGAAAAACAAAACCCCTGTTGTTTTCACAAAGCTTTTTTACTTGTGTAATAAGTCTAAACTGGCTGCATGCACTGATGCTGCCAATGCTTTTTTTAGTTTTCACTGCCATCTTTTTCGAAGACAAATCCATTCCCAACATGCAACTAACATCTTTTTCATAATGGATTGTTTTCTTTCAGTAAGAGTACATTATGACACGCAAAAGAGATAGATAATTAGTTAATATTGCAACGGTATTATTGTAAGATGCAGTTTTACACACACACATTCAGCTTTGATGGTTTGTTTATTGTTGTTTGCTTAATCAAACAGGTTAAACAATAAACCTTAATGCGACAAAAAAATAAATTTTATCCGAAGTAGAGACAAGGTGGCCAAACTACATTATGCAGGCATTTGAACTGTATTCAAACAATTTGTGAATTATTTTAGACAAGGATTAAGGAGCAGTGGGTATCATTATTAGGTAAAATAGAAGGAATGAATTCAGAAAATATTTTGAAAAATAATCTCTTTCTTACCTCATTTAAATTATCATTAAATATTTTAAAAAATAAATTAAAAAAAACAAAACAAAACAAAAAAAGGCCTGTCTGAGACGGCTGTCCCATGTAGGAGCTCATTGTTTTTATTTCTGCTTGATAACAAAGTCCATCTTCATTTCTTTGTGAAATCTTCACACATGGGTCTGTCAGTCCAGTGATGTCAGTGGACCCTGACATCAGAATAAACTGTGTCTTGATTATATTTCACTGAAGATGGTCTGAAGGACGAGCCTCTGGGAGCTGCACAAACAGCTGTATAGATAACTGCATCTCCAGTCTGTGAAACATGAAAAAGCAAACATTTTCTATTTGTTTTCAGTGTTTGAACTCAGACAGAGGATGTAGAAGTAGACATTAATAGCTATGTGTATGGTACTGGATGCTTTTAACCAAAAAACAGTATAATTTACAATGTAAGAATCTTTGAACATACACAACTTAAATGAAAACAAACCTAAAATAAGGAACTAGCTAAAAGAAACAAATAGGTTACCTGGCTGCCTTCAAAGGTTCCAGCACTGGATCTGGATGCTGCTGGCAACAAAGATAACTGCTGTGAGTGTTTTTTACTGCAGAATATAACACAACATGTCACTCTGGTTTTGCTTTAGACACAGTGAACTAAATACAAGGTCTTACATACCTGTGGGATATTTCTTGTTTTTCTTCTTGTTTTTCTTGCAGAGCGCCCAAATAAGTAGAAATGGCTGTTTGATTACTCAGAAAAAAACAGAGACGATTAAAACTACAGATTATTTTTACCTTTTATCAGCAAAAAAATTACTTAAGTTATTTCAGTAACTGAAATGGCTGTCAGATAAGCAAGATTAATGACTAAATAAGCGAAAAAAGAAAAAAAAACTTCAGAACTATTTTACCTTTTATCATCAAAAAAGTTCCTTGTCTGAATTTAATATCTGTTAAGTACATTACTCCACAGTAGTATGTGCCAACGTCCTCCCATGTTGTTGCAGTTATGGTCAGATGACTGCTGGTTTTTTCAGATTGTACAAAATAATTCTGTGATTGCTCTCCAAATTTTGTCAGATGATATATTGTGTCTGTTGAAGCCACCAGATGCAGTCTCCTGCCGGTGTCTTGCTTGAACCATACTCGCACTCTTAGGGCACTGTTAATGTCACATGAAATAGTAACAGTGTCTCCCAGGTCCACTGTTTGAAAAGAAGCAGGCTGAGAGATTTCACCTAATTGTGCTTCACCTGAAAAAACAAAAAATTTAAAAGTAAAGTCACACTGCTTCATATAAATCCCTACTCAAAAACATCTCCCAAGTGGATTTTAGGTACTTACACACAGACCACATCAGAAAAATATGTAGAAAGCCCACAATCCTCCTCTCTGCTTGTGTCTTCATCTTCTGCATACACTTGCTCAAGTGACAGCAGTCTAAGATTTACAAGTAGTGCCAAACTATGTCGGGTCTGTCATTGTCTGATTGGTTCACTGTGTTCATCAAACCACACCTGATTGGCTACTTAGTATACAAAAAAATAAGTCTCTAAGATCTAAAAATAAAAGAAACCATGATCACAGTCTCAGCAGTGGAATATGGTTCACTAGATTTATCTTGTTTTTGCACCACCAATAAGAGTCATATTGTGTTTTTACAGCCTCATATTTGACTCCAGTGTTTCCTAAGAGCTCACAAATAGGAATCCCCCAAGGAAATACATTGATATAAAATGAAAAGTTGTCACTGTCATTGTCTTAAGGTCATTTCAGAGGGCTGTCAAAAAAACAAAAAACAAACAACAAACTGTGATGACCCCTCCATGCCACTAGGTGTGTGCTCGCTTGCTTTCCTGTCCTCTTTTTTTCAGGCTCCAATCAAGGCAAGGTTGTCATTGAGGTGATTAGCTACACCTGGGCCTGTGTGGTTAAATGCCCTCTCTCTCCTCTCATTTCGCTGTCACTCCATCCGCTCGCCCATGCTATATGTGAGGGCACGGGCGGGCACGGCTATTTTGTTTTGCTTTGTGCTCCCACACACTCACACATCCACATCGACCTACACGACTGATTACTGACCCTTACGAGCATTTATCTTTATTTCAGAAATAATATTATGTTTTTTGGCACTCAACCTCATGCTTCCAGTTATTGTTGCAGTCTAAGAGCTGGGCTGTAACAAAACCAACAAATAAACTAACAAAAATGCAGTGGGCAGAAACATTATGACAGAGGCAACTTTTAGAGCAACAATAACAAAATTAAATGTAACACTGTGGTCATTTAGCAGATTGTCTAATTAGACTAAGCGGAGCCAAACAACCCTGCAGCTTAATTTGCATTTGCAGATGGGCTGACATTCCAGCACCTCTGCTTTGGTCTGATATAGCCTTCAGTTTAACTGTTTTTTTGAAATCCAGGTTTGCTGCTGTTCTAGTCCTGAGAATTCACCTCAAGATGACCATGTGGCTCTTGGCAGCTTAGGGCCAAACTAAGTTACAGTTTCCTATAACCAAAACATTTTATTTGAAATGTGACTGCAGACCAAATCTTTCTTTCTAACTTTAAGTTTATAAATATGATTAGCTGTCTTTCATCAAACATTAGGTAGTCATTCTCTATCATTGCCCCTATAAAGTACAATAGACAATGACTGTGCCATTTTCAAACTAAAATCTCCTAATCATAAAAAAAATTAAAAGTATTTTTTTTTCAGCATAAAATGCAATCAAATAACAGTTACAGATGAAAGAAAGAGCTATAGGCTTGATAGAGCTGCAAACTCCAGGCTGAAAAATGAAACCAACATTGAAATACCAAAGGCTGCAGTTCCTCAAATGGCCACTTGAGGCTTACACTGATATGAGTCTGGCTACTTAAATTATTTGTCTCAGACTTTTGCTTCGAGTCATTTGTTGAAGGCCAGGCCATTTTGAGTGACAGCAGCTTCTAGCTGTCTTAGTGTGTCATTGCCAGCTCCATCTTCTCGTCAAATTCTAATTACTGTTTGACCTTTAAAAACCAAGATGGCAACAGCTGTTACACCAAACTTTAGGCTCCAGAAATGGTTTACACCTCTTTTGGCTTCGTCCACTATCTGATACATTGTCCATGGTCTTGGTCTATAGTTGAGGTCAGAGGTCAGGGTGCTTTTTTGATTTTGAGCAGAGATTTGTATTTAATTGGTTAATAAAATTCACCATTTGTGCTTAAACTTCTGACTTTCTGGTCCCTTTTGCCCTGAGTTGGATTTAATGTTACTTCCTTCATAACTCTGTGTTGAAACACTGGCAAAGACAACCCTTTTGTATGGGTGACATGAAACTACTGTATTACATATTATACCAACTACATCAGGCACAACACTATGATGTTGTGTTGACATGATACCCACACCAGAAAGTCAGTTTTGCACTTAAACAAGGTTGAAGACTCACACAGGACACGTTAAAGATATGAATTGTTGCTGCATGTCACAGCCCTCTCTGCAGTAGCCGCCAAAATTTCCTGACTGAAAGCAGCATGTCATCATCCAGCAGCAGCAGTTCAGTCCTCCTTCAGGTGGCACTGTGTGTACAGGTCACTGTATTGGCAGAGTTGGCTGAGACAAATGTGACAAATTATTTTTAAAATGTACACTCTGGGTTAATGTGTGTAAAGGACAAGTAAAATATGACTCATCACTGTGTCGAAAACAGGAAGACATGGCTGAAAAGCCTCCTGTGAAGACACGTCATTGTCCACAGTACCACAGTAGTAATATATCAAGCTCCTGCTCTTCCTACAGTGCAGAATTTCCCCTCCGTGCCTGTTAAATGCCAACTTCAACTGTTAACAAAAAAGTAACTGTTAAACAGCCCCTTTGAACCATAAACTATCAAATCAAGAGTGCTCGTCAAACCCAAGTTGAGAAAACCCAGATGACATTGCCACCATTATTTTGTAAGACTTGACCGAAATCCACCATAGGCACAGGTCATAGTACTACTCTTGTCTCAGGCTGACTTTTGTTCATGATTCATCTGATTAATGATCAGAAATTCATTGAAGTATCTCTCCTTATACCTACATAAAGGGTCTAAATGACTCTGTTGCAAAAAGGATCAATAGGTCAGGTTCAAAAAAGAACTGAGAAAGACTGACACATCCTGTCTGAAACCACAGACACAAAGGGACTGGTCTGTGATCTCCTCCACTCGCTGTGAACTGCAAAGGGGTTTGAAGAAGCTTCTTGCATCTATGCCTTTCTGGCAGCACATTAAAATGACAGTTTACATCAAACTAATGTTTATGTAAGAACATTATGCACATACGATGTCAAAGAGCTAGCACTAGCACTATAAAAGAAGGTGAAGTCTGATATTTGGAAAACTAATGGTGGAAATATGTTTCATAGTTGATATCATTTTGAAGAAAACCTCTTGTAGTACAAGAACTTAGCTACTTACGATGTGAGCATTTATATATTTTTTGATTTTAGTGGAATTACATTTGAATGTATAGAGCCCAGCAGGGGTGATGGAGAAGAAACAAAATATTTTTCTCTCAATGTGAGCTAAGGCCTTGTTCAGACTTTTTCAAA
Source organism: Acanthurus lineatus (assembly GCA_029814665.1). NCBI lineage: Eukaryota > Metazoa > Chordata > Actinopteri > Acanthuriformes > Acanthuridae > Acanthurus > Acanthurus lineatus. Next base: position 4,094 of record JAPZDV010020991.1, on the reverse strand, counting down.
TCAGATCTAAGACACATTTGGAGGTGTTTTAAAATGCGATTCCAACTGAATTTTTACAGATGCATCAAAAGTGGCCACTTAAAACTGTTTAAAGTGTTTTTTTAATCACTCAAAACACAACATACAATAATACAAGCATTTCTGATTTTAAACAGTTTTTAATAAAAAGCAAAAAAAAGCATGAACAAAACTGTTTTTCTTCAGTCTGTACTTTGTCTTGTGGTTATACATTACTGCCATCGCTTGTTTGCAGCACCGCCTCACAAAAACAGAGCCCTCTCCTTCGTCCTCACACCCACACAAGTAACACAAGCGAACAAACACGTATGCACAGATACAGAAAAAAAAATACTGGCCGCAACTGCAAATGATGTTGCTTGTTGTTCTCCTGCATTCCATCATGAGGACTTTCATTTTTCTGTCATGTGAACATCATTGTATCTGCATTGAGGACATGATAAATTCATCTCACGGCCCATTTGACAGGACATCTCTGCACATGGCTGCTGTGTGAGCTCCTGTGTGCTTTGGCCTAGAGGCTACAGGCCAGTCTTCCTGTGTTGCATGCTAAGTTTCCACCAGTGGAAACCTGCTCTCAGTACTTCACACTTTGTTTACCGCAGATGACAAAACAAGCATCGAATGCTTTGAGCTGCCAGTATAAACGTTGAACCTTTGCTCAAATTTCTGGTTAGACAAATATATAAATAGACCAAAGGGGATTTTGAAGATGCTCTCTCTATATGTGTGTTTCCAATTACCTGTTTTCATACTACATTTTTTATTTTCAACCTGCCTATGAAAAAAAACCTGAATGGAAAGGACAAAAATTGATTTTCAAAAAAAGATATCTAAAAAGATGAAAAGAATCATTATGCATCTTTAATCATCTTTATCATTGTGAAGTAGCTTACTTAATCATCATTGAATCAATGACACAACCAACCATTCACACCTATGAGCAACTGAGAGTGGGTGACTAACCTAATCTGCATCTCTTTGGACTGTGGGACATCAGGCTCCAAACGGGCTCGAGCCAGCCGGCAGTTTCAAACCCAGAACCTTCTCGCTGTGATGCAACAATGCTAACCACTGCACCACCGTGCAGCTAGTTATAGAACCAAACAAATTCTTCTAGAAATTTGTGTTTCTATCTACTTCTTGGTTGTTCCTTTTTCCAAACAGCATGATTTTATTTGAGGCAGCAGCACAGTAGCAGGCCAGTCACGGAGTCATAGGGCGTTGGTTTGAAGGCCTCAGAAAGACTGAAAGACTGAAAGTGGGATGTTCACACCTACCCCTTCTCATGCTCAGGCCATGTGCAGAATGAAACCACTTCACCTTCGCTAATGGTATGATGGAATAGGCCAGTTACCAACTAATATCTCCCTTAAAATGTGAATTTGTTTGGCTGCTCTTTTAAGAATTACTCATCTGTTGTTTATCACACCAAGTAACTGCTAAAAAAGTTTTACATAACCTCATAACTGGGGATTTGCATTAGGCTGCATTTGCTTTACCACAAGCAACCACAGGTGTCACTTTATCAACCAAGCCTAAAATGCACATTATTGTAAATGTACAGTTATGAGATAAATACAAGTACAGATTTTCTTAAAAAAAAAATAGTTAGCTTAATGTCTTGTATCAGACCTTTGGCCTCAAAATTGTTAAAATTTTATTTATCACATAGTATTATCAAATGGTAGTACTCTTATTTTTATTTAAGTAAACTATCAAAATATATTTCTTTAACGATTGTACACCTTTGCTTTTTTCTAATCTGAATCAAAGGTCAAGTTTTCACCTGAAGTTATTTTAGGCCGCAGAAAAACTTAAAATGATTGAATTGCATGTTTCCCATTGACATCAAGGGTTTCATACAAGATATATGTAAAATTCCATCGATTCAACATCTATAATAGTTTAAGCTGATCAAGGCCATTGGGTGCTGAAGTGAGTCCATAATGGCACTGGGCTAGAGGCAGGGTATAGATGGGTGGCTTGACACAGAATTGACACAGGGGAAAAACAACCATCTACAATTATGCTCACACATACAGGCAGTTTTTGGTCACCAGATAAAAATGCATCTCTTTAAATGGAAAGGTGCCTGAGCACCTACAGGAAACCCACATAGATGCGGTTAGCTCATACAAACAAACGTTTTGCTCTGAGTCAACAGTACGGTTAGCTGCCCTGCTCGCTTTGCGTTACCTGTGTAATTTTGATTTAAAAAAAAAAACAAAAGGAATTACAAACTATTTGCTTTCATGTGAAAAACCTATCCTGTATGAATCTACACATGCACAGTTATAGAAAGTGAAGAAAGTTGCTAACATGCAAAAACCCAAACCTGTTAAGCCTGTGACACCAGACCAGCTCAACTGCTATAGCTAATGACTGCCACTTGTTGAAGTCTGGTTATTGCTATTGAGCTATTGTGCATGAGAGTGTTGACACTGCCATAGTCTGCAACAAGCCACAAAGCCTGCAGCACCAAAAGAGATGCAAAGCAAAGAGTGTGCGAAAGAGGTCAACAAGCCACAGAACAATGGTTATAAGCTAGCTAACTAGTCATTGTTTGGTGGCCTCATGTCTTCTAAAAGGATACTAACTTTATTCAGCTACCTCCAGGTGCTGTGTCAGTCATCAGTCAGGTCATTATACATAGACGAATAATGCAAGTAGGTTATGATCAATAGTAACCCTTCCTTTTTAGTTTTTTTACTTTAATATCAATATGACGGTGCTCCAACCAATGCTGTTAGCATTAGCCATAGCCTTAGCCACTAAGTGATAAGGCTGGTTCGCCATTAATCAACAAATTATGACATGACATTGTAAAGCTCAGAAGAAAGGGAGGAAGAGTTATAAGGAAAAAGTCTTTACTATGACTAGGAAACTTAGATTTTTCTAAAACATCTTAAATAATACAATCTAAACATAGATACATGCCTCATTGGGCCAATATATGTTTTTCAGATGTGTATGTGCTTGATAGTGCACATTTATTTTGATGTCACAAAACCAACTTCTCAATCATTCAACCAATCTGAGCAGTCTGATGGTCTGAATGCAAGTTTTAAACATGGGGATGTACATTTTGAGTTGCTGATGTAGTGATATATGTATCCAAAAAGCACATTAAGGGTCATTCATTATTCTTAGTAACATCCTTGGAAATAGATAGATGAGGTCAGTCATGTTTTTTGCAGTACACAATGTGCACATGTGCCACTAGCAGGGATTGGACACACAAGCACACATGTTGTCTCTTGTACAAAACATTATATGAATTGATTTATTTCATCGTTGATAAATTTAAAAAGGCGATATACATATTTCTTCTAAGAATCATGGGGGGTAAAACACAAGTGATACCACTAATTTCAGTTGTGGTCTCTAGTCTACCCAAGCTCATCTTATAATGTAGAAAAAACATCATTTTTTCTAAATAAACTTGTATTGAGCTAGTTATGAAAATATCCTGTCATATGGATATTAAACCTGTTTTTGTTGTTGCATGCTCCAATCCACTGGGACAAATCAACAAAGAATATAAAGGTAGCTGAAACATTACAACATGGAAACTGCATACAGATGTTTAACACTGACACTTCACAAACACAAATGACATTTTTGTCTAGTTCTACTGCTTCACACCAGAGTACACACATTTATTCTTGCTTATGTTCCTTGGTTTTGTTGATCTGTCAAGACGGTTCGCATCTAAAGCAGCATAATGGAGGTTGTCTTCCTCTTGGTGAACCTGGAAATACAGAAAGAGTAGATTTTGACGTGTCAATTGTTCACAAGTTGTTTAAACAACAGTTGATTAATACCTGATTTACCTGTGTATTCGGTGTGGAGGAAGTGAAAAATCTTGCTTGAGACTCTAATTGTGAAACACAGAAAAGGTTATTTTGGTAAAAATTCATATTTAATCAACAGAAGCTGTCAGATATAAAAAGAAGCAGTTACCTGTAGACTGACAGCTGTTTGTCTTCTTCATCATGTACAATGAGACAGATAGTAAAACAACCAGGAGGGTGACGAATGTCAAAGCTCCACTCAACATGTACACCAAGACG
>JAPZDV010020990.1:0-31242 GCA_029814665.1 Acanthurus lineatus | reverse complement strand
CTTTTTTTCACTGTGTATCTTTTGCAGTTTATTTCATTCTGTCAAATGTTGCCATCATCTCAACTCAAACCATGCTGGGTTTTTTCTTTCTTTTTTTTTTTAATGGTAACCTAAAGTTTTATACGATTTGCCTCCTGAAAGTGTTTGATAACTTTGTTTGAAATGTACAGATTTAAAATCTCTACTCACACCTGCCAGCCAATCAGAAGAGAGCATGCCATCAACAACCATATCACGACATTACTACAAAATAAAAGCATTTACAGGCTGCTAGAAAACATTCTGCCGGATTAAAATGAAAAAAAATTACGTCATGAGCATCAGTGGGATACAGGTGGAAGAGTTGTTACCATGGAAACACCTGTAGCTACAGTTACACTCAGAAAGATGAGCAGATAATTGGATTTCTGAGCTGATTAAACTCAACCCTGTCCTTTGTATATTAGAAAAAAAGGGTTAAAAAAAACAGAATCACAGATTTGATTTATAGTGTATATGTGTTTTTGTTTGTCACACATTAATATAAAGGTGTTACAGTGTTGTTGCAGCGGCTTTACAGTTATTTCTCATCGCACCCATGAAAGCAGGGACTGGAGATAATGGAGGTGCTGGTGATCACCTGTGTTTTTCTCTCAGCTGCCACCACAGATTTGTTCAGCGCTAATTACGAGCTAATCGTTTTTCACACATCATTTTCAATCATGTCACCGACCGTCAGAAACCAACAGAGCTGGCTGACTGACTGACTGACGGAGCAGATTATCCTCTGTGAGCTTCACATCGCAGGCTGCCGGCCAAGGTCGAGAAATCAAACTTTGTTCTGGCCTGTCGGTAAACACGACGCTGCAATCTCAGTAGCCTTTCACTGTTTGGTTAGCATATAGCTAAACCTAAACAAACTGAATGAACTGGAGAAAAATATGTGTATATTTGTGAGTTTTTTTGAACTAAAACTGACAGCCTCTGGTACAGCAGATGTCCCCATCCAACATTCACTGATTATAAATACTCCTTAGAGTGTTTTTTTTTCCTCTAAAATCCTAAACAACAACCCTTCCATCTGTGTAGAGTCAGTGGATCAGTGGTTTATGAGCGCAGAGGATCACACACACACAGGACCAGACTGCTGTGGGGTTTGTCTTCCCTGATCCGTCCTGACTGCTTCGCTCACATCCTGCAAGACTTTCTGTGGCCCAAAAACCAGACAGTCATTAAAAAATCTTTTCTGCAGAAGGGTTAAGGAGAAAAAAAAAGCTTTGTGTCCTGTTTACTGAATTTAAATCTTATAATCTTCAGTAAAAAGAATGATTACATCAAGCTGTTATTATTACTTTATCATCTTCGTGTGCAAACTAATTGTTCAGCATAGGGCTGTCGAAGTTAACGTGTTAATAACGCGTTAACTCAAACTCCTTTTAACGGCACTAATTATTTTAACGCACGATTAACACACGCACGGTCTGTGCCTTGCCAGCTCCCGTAGTTTCAAGAAGTGGCGCTAAAATAACATTGCAAACGGTTACAAAGCAGAAATGGATACAGAAAAGGGACTTTTAAACGGAAAGTTTAGCTTTAAAGTTTTGCCCGATGGTTCTCTGGTCAAAATAAAAGTAATTTTTTGCAATTAATTTGCAATTAATCACACAATAACTCAGGACACTAATGCGATTAATCGCGATTAAAAATTTTAATTGACTGACAGCCCTAGTTCAGCATTGTTTTATATTAGTTTTTGTTTTCTGTTTCTTATGCTTTGCTTACACATTCCACATATGAAGCCCAACAAGCCAATCAAAACTAAAACGGAGCATTGAATATGGATGAAGGGACAAAGGTGGGAAGTTTTCTTCAAGTTTTTCCAGCAGAAAACAAAGCAGTTTTATTTCCAATCAAGTTCATGAAGAGGAACAACAAGAGTGAACTGTGTAGGTGGAAAATGTGGAATATTACTTCTTGGAGAGAAAAGCTGAATATTTTGTTGGAAAAATAAAAGTGGCTGTCAGTGACAAAGAGAGTAAAGACAGGAGGAGAAAAAGTGGGAGGACAGAGAGAATAAAGCCCATTTTATACAAATCTCACTGGTGACTCAGCGCTGACAAAGAAAATCTTTGGAAACTTGAGAGGACAGTAAGTTAAAAAACTATGAGGAGAAACTTTCAGCTCCGACTGTGAGTCAATATGATGAGCTCAAACTTATTATTATTGTCTTGTGCCAGTAAAAGATAAGATTTTGATCATGAAAAAACTGTAAAAGTTTAGCTGACTATTTATTTTACTGTTTTTTTTCCAATTTGGATCAATAATAACAATTTACCTGAGCAAAAATAGCTAATAAGTCATTGCAACAGTTATAAAAGATTTTTACTTTGTGAGCTTTTAAAAATATTATAAAGAAATTAAAAGAGGCTGTGCACAGTGAGAAATATAGTAATAATATATGGTGATAATAATAATAATAAAGCATTTTGCTGAACACATTTAACATGGTGAAGGAAATGTAAAGTTTGCACGTTATGAAAATATAATGACAGTAAAATCGGTGTCCATCATGTAGCAAATCTGTGAGTTCATGTCATCCATAGAGGGCGCTGTCACTCATTTTTCCTCAAAACTCACACTTTGTCCTAAAATGAACGTTAAACCAAATATCTAACAAATGTGAACATCCACACGCAGCTTTCTTCAAACACTGAAAATGACTCTCGAGTGACTCGTGACTAAACCAGTTAAGTCTGAGTTGAATCCAGTTCAAATAAAACAGAACAGAAGACAAAGCTCAGACTGACAGCGCGTCTCCTCCTCCTCCTTTGTTTGTCTTCCTCTCCTCTCTCAGCCCAACAGCCACTCAATTTGTTTCTTTTTTCTTACCATTCATAAGTACTTTTACACTGTAGAAAGAGACAGTATGTTGCTCCCAGCACCAATCTTTGACAATTGATTTGTTTTGAATCGTCTCTGATAAACTGATCTCAGACCTGCAATAGGACAACTTCTGGAAACAGTAACTCTGGATTTGGGTAAAGACATTTCTAAGATGACGTTCTCACAGAGCTTCATCAGAGCAGAATAATAACTTTCTTGACTGTAAATCAACAGAATTTGTTCAATAGTATCAATATTAAAATTTTGTAGCTTAACCAGAAAGCTAAAAACTAAACTTAGCTAAAAGACAGGCTTCCTTTGTTGTTTCCTCGCCTCTTCCTAAAAAAGGAGAAATGATAAAAAATGATTGTAAAAACTGCAAATAACAGTAGAAAGTGAATCAAGTTCTTTTCCAGATAACAGACTCTAAGTGCTGGTGTTCAGAGAAAAAACTTACTTGTTAAAAAATGTCACACATCCGGCAAATAAAAAGCGAACATACGTGACTTTTCTGAAATTCCCAAATGAATAAAAAATGTCAGTCAAACTGTTCAGTGTGAGATGAGGAAGAAGTGAGCAAAGCAGCAGGTGGAGGAAGAAAAGAATAAATGGGAGGAAACGCAGATGGCTGAGATAAAGACGACAAAATGCTTTTTTTTCTTCCCGATGAAAGACGAAAAATAAATGAAATGATTTTGATTTTTTGAGAAATGAACCAATCAAAACCCCAGCTCCATCTGCACACACCCTTTCTGAAAAACTGATGCGAAATAGAATAAAAAGAAATGATGAATGATTTGAGTCGAGATAAAATGATCGAGTTATTTTCCACTTGACTATCTTCACACCTGGAGGCGTTAAATAAATGTAATAGCAGCTCTGAACATTTTTATCTCTTAAAGCTGTGATGGATCTTATTTAAAGCTCCCTCGCTCCCTCGCTCCCCCGCAGCCGACAGCAGGACGGTCACAGTGACACGACTGAAGGAAACATGAAGTTTTTGTCCTGGTTTGAAGGACAGAAGATGGAGGTCAGTGTGTGGGTGTGCGTATGTGTGTGTGTTTGCTTTCCCTGTGGAGTCTGGCCAATAAGAGACACACACAAAAAGAGAGAGTCGGTCTAAATGCTGACGGGACACGAGAGAGCGGCTCCGGCCTTTTGGCTCTGGCAGAAGATGAGTTTGGAGGGAAGACAGCTGTCCGCCTTTTTGGATGAGTTAGAGGAGGACATGGAGAGGTTTATGAGGAGGACCGGACCACACCGGACCAAGGACTGGACGCACGTCATCCCTCCGGCTGAGCAGCAGGACAAACACTGACTTCACGGAGTCACAAAGTTCAGATGATGTGAGGATGTGGTCTTTGTTTAGACTGCAGGGTTCAGGTCCACTTTAATTCATTTACATAGAAATAATTTGTTTTATGATTAGTAAACGCAACAGCAAAGACTCTCCTGGCTCTCAAATGTCAGTTTTGTTTCTATGATTAGGTACTTCTCATTATTTTCTTCATTCTTATTGGTCATTAGCTCTCCATCTGCAGGGCTTCACCGCTGATCAGCTGTTGTGATCCAACAGGATATGATGGAATAAAAACTGCTCTGTTTCAGTGAAGGTGGCTGACCTGGAAACAGTTCATACTGACACCTGCTCTTTAAATGTCACAAACATTAAAAGAGATGAACAGAAATGTGCAGGAATTGCTGTTGTACTCGATGATCTTGGCCATCTTGTATTAAAGCAGAACATTAAAGCTCAGTCTTGTCAAACATGACAAAAAACATGAGCAAAAAGAAGCTTTAGATAAAATCATAACTCCTCAACTTCTCCTTTCTCTACCCTTTTCTCTCCCTCCCTCCGTCTATTGTCCAAAGTGCCACAAACTGCAATACCACAAATAGCCACCTGAGGCAGGCTCCAAAGATGAGTCAGTCCTGACTCAGCAGACATAAACGTGTTTGCAGCTTTGTACAAAACACAGTTTTAATCTCTACACCAAGTTTACTCCATTCATGACGACTGAGCAAGGCTGAACTTTGATTTATGCAACTGATTTAAATTATATTAAGGATTAAATTATTCATAATTAAGGGCACGGCCACTTTGAGTGAGAGAAGCTTCTACATGTCTGCAAGAAGTCACACAGTTTCTATTCAACATACCTGCAAAAATGCAAAAGCAGCACTTTGCCAGGATGCTTTGACGACAAATAAAATGAGATTTCTAAATGAAATTAGTACTTAAGTAAAACAAATACTAAAAACAAACACTACTGTTGCTTCGCAGTGAAACAAACGCACACCTTCGGACAGACTGCCCCCGCTGCTGCTCTCAGAGTCTCTCTGAAATCACTCCACACCACTTTGTTCCTCCGAATATAACTCGTCTCTCACTTCTGTTTAACGATCTGTCCGCAAACACACACAAACACAACATTACACATTCTCCACCTGCTTTGTGCTGCGTGTCAAGAGTGTGTGAAGTGTGGAAACGTCCACCCCGATGACTGACGTCTCCTCTCTGCTCGGTTCCACTCGGCCGCCTGTCACTGACTCTTCATTAGAGAGTGCTGGAGGTTAGAAACGTATTTACCGAAGCTGGAGCTTTTTCACGCCGCTCACTGACAAACGGTGATAACTGTACAATAGATGAAGAAGAGTGGCAACAATCCGAGAAAACAGAGTTATCAGGCTGATTCTCCGACCTCTCAGACTCTTACAAGTCAGCCGGCTGATGGATGACACACAAAAAAAAAAGAAAAATCAGTTCTTCTTGTATTTGTGTCCTTGAAAAGATTTCTATTTTGGAGGTTTTGGTGAATGTGAGAGGACTTATTATGGACTGACAGGGACACAAAAACACTCCACCAGCAGACAAACACTCCTCACAAGGCCTCTTCAAGTCACCGGTCCAACCCCCTGAGCAACTTCTGAGCAACAAATTACCCAGAAGACCGAAGTCGTGATGGAAGTCGATTCGACCGCGGTGCGAAAATCATACGAGAAGCAGAGACGACAGTCGAGTCCCGCTGGAGACTTTTTCTCTTTTGACACCAAAATATTCAAGCTTCTCTTTTTTTTTTTTTACTCCTGCTCTTGTAGACACAATCTTAGTGAACACACACTCTTTCTCTCTCTTACACACACAAACACGCAGAGTTACCTACACCATGAAATGATCCCCTCTGAACACCAGTGTGACAAATCAAACTGTGTCCATCTGGTGTCTCAGTGGAACATCAAGTGCTGAAATGTGTAGGAGGCTTGTGTTGTTGGCAGAGTCACAGATGTTAAATTAACAACACAAAAATTGGATTGGGATTGGCGAGCGTGTGTGTGTGTTTGTGTGTGTGTGTGTGTTATTGGCCACTGTAAATACAGTGTTTATTTGTGATCTTTTTACTGCATCTGGTTATGAGAGATATAACATATAATGAGGTGTTTGTTGTTGCTTTTCATGCCTTGTTAAGTCTTACCTGCTTCAACACAGTGATGTTGATAAAGGTGCATCTTCTGTCTCTGCTGCTATAGTTCTGACCAAACATGGTGGACTGTATTTTTACTAAAATAGACTTAAAAAAATGAGTAGATACAGCTTTTTTGTGTTAGATTACTGGACTGTGTCTTAGCTTGCCGGATACGCCTGCAAGACATGACGGTTAGCATCCTTTTACATGTCGTCCAGCTCCATGCACAGGTGATCTCAGGTGTGTTTGAGCAGTGGTGTTTCTCTGTGGGGGCTCTGTGCAGGGGAAAGCCCTGTAAGGTGGAATCAACTTGTCATGGCGGAGCACTGAAATGCAGACTGCAGTGAGCTGAGTCGACAGGACGAACGCTAAAGCTAATACAGACGTGTTTGATGGTTCAGGCTGTGTGAAAAAAAACAGGTGGAGTGTTTTCTTAAAAGGAGTCTGAATCGCCTCGTCAGTGTCAACATGAATTTTACTCTTAATAACTTAAAGGTCTTTGGCTGTGTTATAATTGAGTGTCAAATTAAGGAAGTTGAATAGGAGAAGACAAAATGATTAATGCACTTGCAAATGTGTGGACACATTTTAATGCTGCTCATGTTCTCACAGTGTGTGTGTCTGTGTGTGTGTGTGAATATGACAGAAATACTGTCATCATGTGTTTGCATGTGTGTGTGTGCCTGTATGGAAGCTGATCCAAGCCAATTAAACACACACACACACACACACATTCACAGGTTTGCTTCTCATTGTGCGTTACTCTTTGAACTGAACATGCTGCCAAACATACACACACACACACACACACACGCACGCACGCTCACACACACACACACACACACACATGCTCCATGAACATTATCTCTTTGCTCTTGGATCTTTTCCACCTGGTGAAAAGTACACACTGTCATTGTGAGCTGTTGTTTTTCAGGATCTGCAGTGTGTCATTAGAACTGTTGCCATGATTACTGCCTGGTTGGACTCCAGCTTGACTTTGTCACGGGGGGGCAAACATGAGAATCCTCCCCGACTCATCTCCATCATCCATACATCTTGTGCGACATGAACATGGCACAATGGGCGTTAATTAGCATAATTTTACCACGGTGGTTTATGGGACGTTGAAGCTTGTAAAGTGAATGTTTGTGTCCTTCAGATTTGGCCAAAAAGAGACACATTTCTTTGAAAGAACCTCTTTAATGTGACAGAACAAAGATCAGGTGTAATTATTAACATGAACAATGGCTGCGTTTCAGCAGAGCGGGACAATCAAAAGTGTTATAAGTGACACTTGTGTTTTATTGTTAAAATGTCGAGCAGAAATGTGATGAAAAGGCCATTAACGCATATTGAGGCAACACAAACACAACCAATTTCAGTCCAAACCATTAATTAGCTATTCAAGCTCTTAACACAGTGATTCTTATGCTCTCTGTCTTTCTCTTTGTCCCTGTGTTCATTAAAATCTCTGCACTCCTTCACTCTGATCAGCCTCAGCAGCTCAGTTAGCATCCTTACATGCCGTCCAGCTATGTTCTGCTGTCATTTCATCGTGTCTGTAGAAAAGTGTTTGAGCGGTGGTGTTTCTCTGTGGGGGCTCTGTGCAGGGGAAAGCCCTGTAAGGTGGAATCAACTCGTCATGGCGGAGCATTGAAATGGAGACTGCAGAGAGCCGAGCCGACAGGACGAGCGCTAAAGCCAATACAGACGTGTTTGATGGTTCAGGCTGTGTGAAAAAAAACAGGTAGAGTGTTTTCTTAAAAGGCATCTGAATCGCCTCGTCAGTGTCACAGTGGATGCTGTGTGTAAAAACTCCCTGGCAGCGTAACAATTAAATGTCAAACAAAGGAACTTAAATAGAAGACTAATTGAATCAGTGGATCTGTGAGTGTTTGCGTTCATGCTCTTGAACTCCTGCCACTCTTTGTTCTTTTTGTTCGTTGTAGTCTTTGCACCTCATCACTCTCACTCGTTCGTCCCTGCAGCTCTGTCCTCTTGCATTCTGGGTCACCCAGTGCTGCGAAAGTGCTGCGTAACCTCACAGAGCTCGCAGCAGCAGCAGCAGGGGGGGGTCATCATGCAGCAAACAGGACCCAGTTCAAGCTCAGACCAGCAGACCTGCCCTGCAGACAGCAACCAGAGCTGGAAGCTAAGAGCAATTATCGCACTCAGCAGCTCAGCGTGACCGCTCATTCAACATGCTCATCACTGCTACCTGCTACGTCAGTACCACCAACAGGCACACAGGAGCGGCAGGTAGTCAAGACAACCGGATGACTATTCTCGGTGTTTCAACAAAATGAGAAAGCAGTTAAGTTCATGTGTTTTGTTTGAGTACGGTGAAAGCTGATCGTCCAGAAAAGGATGGAAAAGATTGAATGTTTAAAACAGAGGATAATCAGATATGAGATGAGCCTGCAGCTGCAGAGTTAGTCTACTGTTTCTTATTCAACCACACACACACACACACACACACACACACACACACACAGACACAACATTAACACAAACACCCCCAGAGCACAGCTGCATTGCATGTTATTCTGACACCCTGCCATTATCAAGTCATGGTCTATCCTGTACACATGACATGAACCGTGTGTCTTCATACAGGGATCCTTCATCTGCTGCTCTCACTGACGTTCCTTCCTTTTGTTCTGAGTTGAAGGTAAACATATGAGACTCTGAACATTAACAGTAACTTAAATGAAGAACTGTGAAGCCTATGGTACACATCAGTGGCCTCATCAATATTAATTAGATACAAACAGTTACTTGGAAAGCATACAAGACTGGCAACAAGTCCCACAAGAGGGAGAGGGCTGGCAATCAGCGTGCACACAGGTGGCCTGAAGCAGTGCAGAGCATGCAGCTGGGAGAACGAAGTAATGTCTCAATGCATGAAGAAGTCCGGTGATGGTCTGCGGTTTGACTGCTGTGCAGCCATCGCCGTGATGATTAAGCTGCTCAGCATAGCTGTCTGGGTTAGAAGAAGGACCCCCCCCTTTTGTATGATTGAGGGAGGGAAGAGTAGGAAGAGAAAGACCGAGAGATGGTTGTTTTAATTCACAGCTTATTTGCAATCAGTGTGATTTGAATGAGATGAGCTGACAACATTTAAAGCTATTCTACGTAAAATTTCAGTTTAACCAAGACTCATCCACCAAAACATGCAAACAAAGTCACGAATACACTACACAATCATTTAAAAAAAGAACAAACAAATGAAAAAACAACCGGGAGAAGCTGGTGGACAGTCGAGAAGAAAAGCAGTATTTTAAGCTCTATATTAAATGAGGTCCACATCTGAGGTCATCTGGCAAAAAATAAGCCGCCCCAGACTTCACTTTAATCTTTAAAACAGTGGCTGTGTGAGATGACCCAGCAGATGTAAGAGGTGTTGTTCAGGAAGTTTATTCAGTGCCCTGCAAACAAGGAACACAGCCTCCGAGTCGATACTTAAGTCTTTTAGAGGCAAATAAAATTAGCCGAGAGCTGGTTTCACACCTTTAATCCTGGAAAAGCGTTGCAGTGAGAGATCCTGCAAGACGCGGCCAATTCAGTTGGCTCTGCTAACACTCAGCAACGGCGGAAACCAGCTCCAAAAAAGATCAAGACAAACCAAATTTAATTATTAAACTCACCTCAGTAGATGTTCTCGTCCAGAAGCTTGTCCAGTATTGTCCAGGTAACTCCGGACTCGATGAGGTTTGCAGGTTCAGTTTCCAGTTCTGCAAAGTCATGAACTTCTCTTTTGTATCTCGGTGTTGCAACAACACTCAAGTCACTTTTTTTTTTCTCAGAGGCAACATGGGAGCGCTCTGGCCCTGCAGGGCAATATTGATCTCCAGTTAAAAAAAAAAAAAAAAGGCTACAACGAGTTGTCGAATGAGATATTTTTTTCAGCTGCTTTGCTCTTCTCTCTCAAACAGCCAGGGATTGCAAATAAAAAAACTAGAAAAACAAAAAAAACATGCTGTAAAACAGCAGAAAAGCAGCTTTATTGCAGAAAGAGAAATGGTAATAACTTTTTATGTGGCCAGCTGGGAGTCTCCTCTGTGCTGGTAAAGACAATAGCCTGATACATAATCCACTTCCCTGTGACTCTCCACCTGTTAAGAAACAATGGCGCAGTCTCTCTTTCCTCCACACAGCCGCCGAAAAAACGGCTCAGTCGGCTCGAAAGGATTTGCAGGGAGACGGTACAGTTCGAAAAACAGTCGGATGAGAGACGTTTCACTTGTTGATGCTTTTTAAACTCGACTCAAAATACTGGTGGTGAGTTTCTTTTTGCAAAAACAGCAACATTACTTCACAAAAAAAAAGAGCAAATCAAGGATTGATCCCCTTCTATCAAATCACCGGGGAAAGCATAATTTTGATAAATCAGTCTAATAACAAGCATAATTAGCATGAACCCTGCAGGTTTATCCTTTTACTACTACTACTACTTATTCCACACAAGCACACACACAAACACACACACACAGCCACAGGTAAAACTAGCTAAGAGTCAAAGTCCTCATCTTCTCTCATTAACATCCATCCTGCAGCTTCTGCCGTCATAAATAAATATGCAGGGAGTTTTTTTCCCGCTCATGTTCCTGAAAAATTGGAAGTGTGATGAGGTCCAGAGGCCTTGTTGTTCTGGGTGGGATTTGAAGTGTAAAAAAGCTCATTGCAGCAGCTTTAAATACATGTAATCCAACAGAGCCCCCCCCCCCCAGGGGTGGCAGCATTAGAGAGATGAAACAGACCCTGAATGAGGAGTTTGCACAAGATTGACTGCACGTAATGAGACACTAATGTTTGCATAGACAATGAATTCATTCACAAATAACACTGAAGAGGCAAAATGACTGAAGGGCTATTTGCTCTGTTCTGTTCTGTGCTGAGCTGAGTGTAATTATAATCTCAAGCAGGCTTAAACACTAAAGGTGTCATCAGTTAATTCTATTATATATGATTATTTTATATATTTTGTCCTCAGCATTTGTTTTTCTTTACATTATTTGTGCGATACTTTAAAATCTGAATCCTATTTTAATAAAAACTCATGTTAATAGAGTTATGTCAACATTTACAGCATGCACAGTGCTGATATTTGGGATTTAAGGTTTGATATCATCACATATTAAAGCATTATTATGCGATATACATAACTGAAACCTGAAGGCCCACATATCAATACAAACACACGTTGGACTTGTAATAATCTGTCTTGGTTGCACAGCTGTTAAGGTCCATTTCTTGGCGAACTGATAATCACTATATGCAACCTGACAGGGAAACTAGGAGCAGATTATATTCTGTGAGAGCATAATTTGAATTTATACGAGTTGAAAAAGGTAAAACCGCACCTGAATTTTGATCAGTTCTCGTGAAAAAATGGCTTTGCTGCGGGAGGTGACAGATATGTTCGTCGAGACAAAATAAAGAATGAAAATAAACGTCGGTTCCCTCTCGTGACTTGCATGAAACAACATTTCAGAGTTCTTCTCTCTCAACATCTTTCTCTTCTAATTTCTTATCTTCTGTCTTTTTTCGGTTATTTTTCCTTTCTTTTTTAAAAGTCAATTTTGTCTCCCTTGATCCTCCACAGTTGTAAAAACACATTTTCAACAGAATATTTGTGCACACAAGAATTTTTCCCCTTTTTGTTCAGCAAAACTACTGTTAAAATCAATGCTTTATTTGACTGTTTTTGCCTTTGTTCTTACATTCATTCAGTTCTTTTCTTCCTCCTACATTGTTTTCTGCTCCAGGTGATAAGGAAGGTCGATTCAGCTGCTTTCAGAAGCTCGGAGAGAGAACAGAGTTGCTCTGACTAACACTGTGGCAAACCTGATGGGTATCTACAAAAAAAAAGGGAAACCTTGCTGTTGTGTCTGGCTCCAAACTGAAACATGCTGAGGCTGGTTTTCTCTTCAGTTAAGTGCAGCGAAAAGTAAAATCCTCACATCTCTCAGGTGCTTTGATTTCAAGCAGAAAGTTTGAACAACAATAAAATGCTGGAGTGAGATTTCTAAAAAATTCAAAAGGATTAAAAAAGGTGGAAGAAGTTGGGCATGCAGGTCCTAATGAGCTGAGGAGGGATGTTTTTTGTTGTTCATCACAAGTTCTTTGAGTCTTCTGGTAAAATATCTGATTCTTCTCTGCTGATAATGTACGAAATCTCCCACTTCCTGATGAAGATGATGTCATTTGTTTCCTCCGCAGGACGTGAGGCGGTTGAACGCTGATGATAATCACGTTCTTTAAGGGAAATTGTTGAACTGAATCAAATCCTCACTGATCCCCCCCCCCCCCATGCACGTTTTTCCTTCACAGCTGGCACAGTGTTAATGAGTGAATCGGGCCGTGTGGTTTGTTATCTGATCACGGATCACGCTTTCTTCCTACGCCCAGTTTCTAGCACCCGAACACACCCCGAGTAAGTGCTGCTCTCTGTCTGTTTACCCCACGTTCCCTCAATGTTTGTTTCCAAACAGCAATGCGGCCTGAAATTATTCCGAGCGACGGTGCCCCGAATCAGTCTATTTGCTGAAAATTACTGCCTGAATGGCTGAAGAGGGAGCAGCTATACTTACTGAGAGAGCTATGAAAATGAACACTGCTTGATGTCTCTGATGCAGAGGTAAACGTCCTCCTACAGACATAATCAGTTTGGATAAAGATGCTCCATATATGCGCCTGAGTGCAAAGGTGGGATTCATCAGGGAGCACAAAGATGCGCAAGATGGGCAAACTACCTCCGGCTTTTCTGTTTACATGCGAGGAAATTAAATTTAATGGCCGCGCTTGCTGATCTATAAGAAGTTCAGTCGCATTGTTTGTTGTAAGAGCTCAGCATCACACGGTGATGACTCTCGTTATTTTGTAATGATTCAGGTAATGACTCTGCAGGTTCAGTACAATCAGTTCTGCATGAATTTTAGCGCAACACGGATCTACATTCATGCGCTGAGACTTCAGATGAAGCTGTAAAATTTCAAGAGAAACCTGTGAGGTTAAACCATGCAGCAAATTAAATGAACTAATTTGAAATATCACGACTCTTTATGTTGGTTTTTTTCTGTTTCAGCCGCAAAATTCGATTAAAAATTGCAAAACAATATTTCAAAATAAAACTGTGAAACATCTGAGTGAAGCACATCACCTGTACACACCTCTCCCTCTTTATTTCTCTCTCTTTCCTCAGACCGAGTTTGCTCCACGGTGCCAGATTGTGCTGTTTAATCCTGCAAATCTGCATGTGCTGGTTGTGAATCTCACCTCTGGGACACTTTCTGGCTCTTTGCTGCCTCACTGTTCCCGTCCTGTCTGCTCCCGCTGTGACAGGTGCCTCCTTGTCCTTGGCCATGACTGCAGGCTGTTAATGCCAATCAGCTGGTCCAATGATGGGAATCTTCATGTCAGCCAGCTGAGTAACAGCTGGTATGTGTGTGTGTGTGTGTGTGCATGTGCGTGTGTATGGGTGTGTGTGTGTGTGTTGGAAGTGGCTCACTGAACAAACCTTTCCAAACAGCGACCAAATAAAGGAGAGTATCTAAATTCAACGGGCCTAACCAAGTGTAAAGGCATCACACGGTGATATACGTGATGTTTCCTGCAGTCAGATGTATGATGTCATGTTAAAGGTCATTTTACTTTGTGCTGATTGGTTACAATGCTGATTATATTAAAATCATGCACTTTAATGAGCCAACATGGCTGAAGCACAAGCATTTTTTCATTTGTTTCTTGGATAAACGCACATCTTTCTCAGCCTCTCACTCTCACTTTTTCACACAAATACACACACAAACACACACGCACACACACACACACAAACACCAGATTTCACTTTTTCTCCTCGATCCTGTTTTCTGCCTTTCTCTGTTTTTTGTGTATGATTGTGACCTTCTGGCGTCCAACAAAGGGAGCCAACGTTAAGAGGCAGCAGATGGTTCACAGTGAGACGGTTGTCCTTTTATTCTGCATGATGGTTTAAACACACACACACACACACGTACACCCACTCACACACACACAGATGCACAAGAATACAGAATCCACTGTTTAACTATATGGGTTCATTTCTTTAACACATTTCAAATGATGCAAAATGTAAAATGAAAGTCTTGAAAAATGTCCTTTTCTCACTTTTTATACCTGCAGCTTAATTATGTCTCATTGAGGATCCATTTGTTTCCCTCAGCTATAATATAGATATGGTTTGAATTTGCTCTTATCTATGAAATGCTCCTATACGCGACATCATCCGCCAGCTCTTTCTGCTCAGTGTCGTGCAGTGCTGGATTTTATCGCAGCACATACGAGAAAATCAGCAGCTTTTAATAGTGAAAAAAAAAAATGTAAAAAAAATGAGCATAAAAACGGTTCAATAATCTTTTTCAGTGCTTACAAAAAGAGCAGCCTGAAAGTATATGATGGCATTGATGTCTGTAAGACCTGAGCTTTAAAGATGAAGGGCAGACAGCCGACATGTTGGACAACACACACACACACACACATACACAGAAGGTCAGGTGTGTCTATAGGACTGCAGACACACAAAACAGCTGCAGCAAAAAAAAAAAACTGTCATAAACAGACACACACGAACATTCACACGAAGGACTCACATGTTAAAAAAAAAAAGAAAACCCTTCAATCCATCAGCAGCACGACTGCAGAAAGTATCTGCGACCTGCGTCGGTCAACAGCTGATATTTTGCTGTTTTTTAAATAAAGTTTGTGTTGCATAGCTAATAATGTTCTTATCTTTAAAGTCCTCTCACAGTGACCTTACAGTGTTTTTTCATTGTCTTCAGCTTTTCATCTTGTATTTTTTATTACTTAATCTTGTAGGTAACTAAATGTACGACAGCAAAAACAAATTAAATCTCTCCTGCGCGCTCCGACAAAGCACGCTTACACCTTTAGATGTAAGTAAGAACGAATGAAATGATAAGAAATAAAAAAAAATCATCACGTCTCTGATTACGGTGCAAAGAAAACATCCACCCGGGGTTCAGGTTTTTCCTCTTTTTCCTGCTGCGACTCTTTTAACCTCTCTGTGCATCACATCCTCTCCTGAAGCCTCCTCTGACTCTGCGGCCAAACCCACAACACAGCCAGCATGACCCTTATCATCACAACAGCAGAGCCTGTCCACATGTGTGTGGCAAAACACCCAGCTCATTAAGGATGTGTGTGTGTGTGTCTGTGTGTGTGTGTGTGTGAGAGAGAGACAGAGGGAGATAGTAACTGTGGATGCAGTTGTTTATGCCGTCAGTGTGGCTCTAATTAAAGTTTAATTCAGTGTAGAGTACTAGAGTGTGATTCAAGAGCTAAACACTGAGCATTATTCACAATCTCTCTGACAGGAGGAAGGCAAGAAAAGCAACAACAACCACAACAACAACAACAAAAAAATACAGGAAACATGCAGCTTCATAAGTGCTCTCAAAAGATACTTTTGTTCTGTTTTTTGTTTTTTTTTTTTTGGTGAAGCACTTTGCAGTGAAATCTGTGCAGACGTTACAGCATCAGCATCTTCATCCACAGAAGCCTCTTCACCGGCTCAAAGAGGACGCGCGGAGACAAAAAAGAGGTGATGCTTCTCTTTGCACTAAAACGAGGAAATTGATTCACTTCCTCCTTTCTCGGCGCTACTGAACTGTATACAGGGTGTTTAAATCAACAGTCAAGCAGCTTTATTTAGCAGACAAATCAGAGGCACGGCAGAGCTTGTCTGTAGCAGTTAGTGTGAGGAGTCCTGCAGCACAGCAGCCCGAGTCGCTCAGAGGAAATGAAGTGAGGCCGGACTGAGACAGAGAGAGAGAGAGAGACAGAGAGAGAGCCTGCAGGAGTTCAGCTGTTTGTTCAAGATGCTTTAACTCCACATGGAGTTTTCTAATAAGGTCAAAGGTGATTCTTATGGGGAGTGACCCTTCAATATGAGAGAGTCCTGGAACCATTACAGAGCTGCAAGAGGAAGCTCACTGCAGAGAGAGAGAGAGAGAGAGAGAGAGAGAGAGAGAGCGTTGTGTCGAGTGATTGGGAGAGCTATCATTACTTTTATCAGTAGTAGCTGGAGTGTTGTGAAGTGTTGTAGGAACAGCAGTCGTACCTGCAGTCTGCATTAAATATGCATTACATTTTGTATTCGGGCTGTAATGTGCTGTTTGTTGAATCATCAAAAAGGCTTCGGCTCTCCTGCTATCAGCTGTTAAATTGTTTCCCACAAACTTGTTTCCACGTTGCAGCAGGATTTCTTAAAGCGAAACGCTTTTTGGAAAAAATCAACCGATAATATTGACACCAGCAGCTCCTTTAGTCTGCGGCTATTATTATTTCTAATGGTGCCGCCATATTCAATTCAATCCACTCCAGAAAGAATATTATCTTTTGTTATTTCTTAAGATATTAAGAACGAGGTGCAGAAATCAAACTAATTGATCATCTTAGCAGGAGAAAACAAGGCTTGAAAAGATGTTCAAGTGACTAAATATTTGTTCATTTTGTTCTAAAATGCATTTTGTGATCAGTTAATAGAAGATTTTTAAACTTGTCATGCAGATACGGTTTTCATTCCATAGTTTGACATCATTATTTATTTCTAATCTGTGCTTTTTTTGGTGATCTTGAGTCTAATTGACCATCTGTGGTTCAAAAAGACAAAAAGCTGCAGAGAGACATTATTTTATCATTCACTAAAATCTACATTTCAACGGAGGAATTTTTCCTTTCACAGTTGATTAATCACGTCCTGTCTCCTTCCAATAAAGACTGAAAGATGGATATTTTACTGCTCTGGGTCACAATTCTGAAAACTGAGGCCTGAAATGCAGAGAAGTCGGTCCTCTGATTCAACAGAAATCAATTGCTGCTGAAATTAATTTACCTCAATCACTTTCTGTTTTAATGGAACGAATCGCTGCTAACTCGAGAAATATGTGACCGCCCTTTAATCCGAGTGTGTCAGGTGGATCACGACTCTGCTGTTGCTCATAAACATGTTTCAACATTTAGCTGTATTTTTGTGTTTTTGTATGACAAGTCTAGAGAAATGTCCAATAACTCTATGTGTGTGTGAATGAATGTGGGTGTGATTAGCATGTATTGAGACGTATTTCTTATTATTTGCTGCAGGGAAAAGATTTCATTTGTCTGCACCCTGAAAACTCCTCCAGCTTTCCTCGAGAATTCACAAACTGCATTCATAATAATAAAAAAAGACAAGTGCACATTGTGTTTTTCACGAAAACGAAGACAAAGGCGAGTTATGAGGCTGACAAACTGCAAAATAATCAAGCTTAACATTAAAAATCGCTGCCACCTGTTAAAGAGACGTAAGAAACCTCATGAATCCATGAAGCAGCTTATATGTTTGCACTCACTCTTTCACTCACTTTGTGTCCTCCTTTCTCCTCCTCCGTGCATTCTCACTGATTGTCTCTAAACTTCAGTGATTAGGACAGAGCTTATTGCCAGTCACACCTGCAGACAGAGGAAACCAATTTCCCAGAGCAGCAGATAAGCATTATAATGACCTGAGTAAGCTGAGTTAAAAAAACAAAACAAAACACGTTGATTATTTTTCATTTCAGCTTAATACAAACACTTACCAGCGAGGATCA
The DNA here is from genome assembly GCA_029814665.1 of Acanthurus lineatus. Classification (NCBI taxonomy): domain Eukaryota; kingdom Metazoa; phylum Chordata; class Actinopteri; order Acanthuriformes; family Acanthuridae; genus Acanthurus; species Acanthurus lineatus. The sequence continues at coordinate 13,286 of JAPZDV010020990.1, read as the reverse complement.
ACAGGAAGAGAGACACATTCCCACGGAAACAAACAAACAAGCAAACAAACAAACAAACAGAGAAACAAACAAACAAACAAACAGAGAAACAACAGGTCTGACCCTTCTGTTCATCCATCTGTCTGAACTAATAACATACCAACAATATTAAAAGGATATACAGTATTTTAAACTTACTGATCCACAAATAAATGAAAAAAATAAACATTCTCTCACTCTCTCTCTCAATCCTTCACATCTACAGCAGCAACATGTGAGAGTCCTCTGCTTTATTCTCCTCTTTTATCTTCAGTCAACACACGAATCTCACCGATAACAGTCAGTGTAAAAGCATAAAGACAAGATGTCCCAAAAGAAGAAGTGACAGATGAAAAAAGCTCACGTGTGACACTTTATTTCCATCTGAATGCATGATGTGTTTCTTATTTAAAGGTAGGAAATACATCCTAAGTTTTCAGCTGATTAAGAAACAGACAAATGTGAAATCCTGTAGCAAATTATTCCATGAAAGCCTTAAGAAGCACTTAAGTATCCTTAAAAATCTGTTTCATGTTCAGGTCCGGAATGAACCTCACTGCTCGTAGCTGCTCTTTCCTCCAGATGTGTCTACAGATGTGTTTTTAAGGAGCTGACAGATGTTTCTTTGATACATGCCAGCGCAAGATAATATATTTGCTCTTGCTTAAACTTAATGAGCATCCCGCAAATTTTCATCTTAATCTCTCAAGTCATCAGCACAGTTGTAGGTGTTGTGGGTTGGAAATGATGCAGATCTGAAGCCAAACAGGGTCGTTAAACAGATAATCACACTGATTTCATCTTGAATATAATTTTACCTCTGCTTGTTGTGCTTTAAAAATTAATTATCACTAAGTTTCTGACATCTGGCGACAGCATTGATTTCTTTCCGTCTCCCTGTCATTATCTCTCCTGGGTTCTGATCTCACCTCATCTGACCTCGGCTGAACTTTGTGTAAATGCAAATGCTGTCAAAACAAAATGTGCCCCTGCAGATCGAAAAATGCTCGAACACCGCTGTCGCTGTTGACTTATTAAAAGGCTCATAAAATAGCACTGCATCATTCCACAGTTCTGTCATGGAGAAAATGAATTTTCACTTTCAGGACGGGACTGTTTTCAGACAGAAGCTTCTGCTTTTTTTTTTTACAAGTCGTTTACACGACTGAAGGTGGAAAGATGCGAAGCTTGATGTACCTCGTGAAGTGTGACATTCTCTATTTGCTGTTCGAAAAAATGTGTTTCTCAGATTTTTCTAAACAGTTTCTTTTTTTTTTTTGTCCACATAGTTGCTCAACAAAAGCATAAACAGCCCAGAGATCATAATTCATCTTTTTGTGCAGATTTTCTGCAGATCCTGGTCAAGTTTACAGCCTTTAGTTACACCGTGTGTGTGCAGACAGAACCACTTCAGTCACACGTTAAATCAAAGACTCCAAAAAACTTTTATTTTGGAAGCTTATGGATTAAATCCTACTGTCTTTAGAAGCAAAAGCTCTGTAAAAAATTCACAGGAAGAAGCTCTCCTCGCGTTTCCGCCAGCACACCTCACTAATCATCATCTTAACCATCTTGTCTCTGCGTCCTTCTGTTAAGGTGAGTTTCCTTCCTCAGCGTCTCTGTTTTGTATGTTCCATGTTGATGCAATATGTTGCTGTTTCACCTGCCTTCTTCTTCTTCTCTTCACCCTGTGCATGCTGGGAGATCTCCAAAAACTTTGCAGCTTGTTTTTTTTTTCTGCCAACCCTTTCAAGTGTGAATCCAGGCGATTGAAACATGCACTTATTTTTTTGCACTGTGGTGATATGAGCGCTCAGGTTTGCCTCCTCTAAGCATGAGTGTCTTTCCTGTTTTAAAATATCCTCCAATCACAACTTTTTTTTTTTCAGCAGAGGTCACTAAGACCTGAAGAAAACCAATCTTCTACTGCCAGTAATGCAGCTTTTTGACTCAGTGGAAAAAATAATGACTATGATCTTATATTTGATGACGGTGGAATGAACTGAAACAGTGTGATTTCATCGAACATCATCATTATTTCCAGCGAAGAAAAAAAAAAGCAATAATATAGCCCTGTTTTATATAGGCAGAGACTACTGTCCTCCATACAGGTACAGGAAATAATCCATGGAAAATAATCTGTCCCTGCTGCTCCTCCATCATCAGTCTGAGGCAGGAGGCTCGGTGATGGAGCAGCAGCATCAGTGGGCAGGACGTCTCTTCTCTCTGTAAATAGCGGGTTCATATCAGGGAGGCTGTAGGTGAGCTCAGCGCAGCCTGTGTTGAATGAACCAAACTGTGGAGGCTTTCACACGGAGGCCGGCTGGAAGAGGCAGATTAACTAAAGAGGCTGTTCATGTTATTCATGGACTTCAGCCCTGAAGCCGATCATTTCAATTCTCCATAACCTCTGGCATACAACAAGTACGCGAAGCTGTTTTTTTCTGTTCGTATTGGTGTCTGCTTATTTCCATAGATGGATTTAAGGGCTTTATTTCACTTCCTGTATGTCTCCTTTGTAGTCTCTCTAACCCTTTTTTTATCCTCCAATTCAAAACAAACAGGAGCAACCTCCGTGATGTCTGTGACTGGATATTTTTTTAAGCTTGTTCTCACTCGTTTGTTTGCGCTCACATCACATCACAGCCTCCACACACTTTTAATAATTATACGAATATCCTCGACAGAAGAAAAAGAAGGAAAAAAGACACAGATAAAAGCTGACTATAGTGTCCGCCTTGTTGGGGCTCTGCAAATGCATGAATGATGGATGGTTTTTGAACATGTGAAGGAAACACACACTGGTTTTAAAGGAGGATTAGCTCAGACAGAAAGGACAGAAACAAAAGTACAGCTGAGCGAATATGAAGGAAAAGTGTTGAAGAGCTGCACGGTGCAAAACAAACTTCCTGTAATCATTCCAAAAGATTGAATCACCCCCCCCCAAAAATCACACCAAAATAAAAAAAAAAACAAGCTTGGTTTGGTTTGATCTGGAGCGAGACCAGGTTTTTGCATCTGACGGTTTTTTAAACTTAGACTCATGAGGTGTGAAAGGACCCACAGTCACACTCTGAAGCAGAGCACAGGTCCAATCAGTGTGAAATGAAAACAGCTGTGTGGATGTTCTGTGAGAGTTCGCTGTATTAAAACAGAAGAAATCGACTGTTTCTGTTCATATTTTTTGCAAAAAAAGGACAATAATAACCATATTTGCTAAGGAAGACAACAAACAAAAATGCAGGGGGGGATTTTCTAAAACTCTGAGCTTTGTTTGGTGTGTAATCGCCTCAGGAAAGACAGCGTCCTGGTCAATAATCACTATGTTAATAGGAAACAGACTTAATAGCTAAAGAGTGAAGTAATTTGTGGTGGAATTATCATTTTATACACGAGCATATCGAGGATCTGCAGTTTGTGCCAAAGCTTCAGATTCCTGAAACTTTCTGATGGCAAAGTAGAACCAGAAACATCTGAAGTTACATTATCAACCACAAAGCTAAATGAGGAAAATACATTATTTTCCTGCTCAGCGTCTATTACAGAGAGTTGACGTATTGCTTTGTGAAGTTTCTTCCTATAAAGAATCATTGTTCTTGCATGGGTTAGTGTTAGGGTTATTTAAAGGCAACGTTTAATTATGATTATCTCATATTCTTTTGTTGTTATAATCATTAGTAATGGTAAGATTTTCCCTGATGACCCTGATGATGCTAACCATTATCTCTCTCCTCCCAAACACTGTGAACCCGTGTCATTATGCGTCATACTGCTGCAGTCAATCTTTCTGTTTCTTTACTGAGATGCAGAAAAGGACTATAATGGTTAATGGCAGATGAGGCTTGTTATTATTCTTTTGACTGCTATCTTGCCTGATCTGAGATCTGCAGATGTGAGTGAACTGTAAAAAACACCTGTGTTGTCATGGTTGCATCGAACCTGAGATGAAGCCATGAAGTTTTATTGTTCTAAATTTAATTTTATTGGGCGCAATTGAGCACATGAGACTAACATGCATGCTGAGTTGCCACTTTATCACACACGCCCGTACAAACGAATGCATTTCAAACCAAGCAGCATTTAAACTCAGCTGTATTAAGCATGTTATACTCAGTTTGCGTCAGCCTGGGATTTAAAGAGGATAGAGACGAGCTGCAGTCGCTTCTCATTCTAGCAGACCTGATGCTGAGTTTCCACTGAAAGTGATTTCCTGACTACGTCCAACTGAGCTGCTGATTGATCACTGTGTTTCTTTTGTTACCGCTCCATTACCTGCACAGACTGCGAGGGGTTGAGCTGCTTACAGTCTGACGAGCTTCATGAATGCTGACATTCAATTACAAAAGCAGTACAGGAGACAGAGAGGAGAGAGAGAGCCGATCGTCCTGTTCTTGTACAAACAAGAGTGGAGACAATAAATTAACATCTTTTATCATATGAATCACAAGCTATGGCCACGGAAAATATCTAATTGTTTAAAACCCCCCAAAAATGGTTAAAGATATCTTGTTGATGGGGATAAAAAGCTTGGACTCATTAAAAAAAATGTCCGAATTCAAGTCATTTTTTTACCAATAAAAAATAAATTCTCTTTGTCTGTTGCATCATATTTCTACACCCTTAAACTGAATTCTTTCTGTCTTCTTTTCTCTGATCTCACTTGTTTCTGCCCTGCACACTAACATCTCAAGCTATTATTATATTTAAGAGCATCTTGTCTTCTGCACATTTCTCTCCTTTTTCTTTTTTTTTTGTATTGTATTCATGCATCTCATTTACAAAAAAAATCCTTCTGAGGGTGAAAAATATCGACACACGAGGCTCCCAGACAGTTTAGACCTGTGACACCATCAACCCAACAGATGCAGCTGAGCAGTCAGCTGGCACATCAAGTATTTATCAGCTGCCGTTTCTTGACTCCTCTGGATGCACATGATGGTTTTAAAGTGGAGTGTAAAGCTTAAAACACCAAAAAATGCCTTCTGCCTTTTTTTTTTTTTGGAGCAACTCTGCTCTTCAGTCTGTTGGTATTAAAGGTTTAAAACACTCAAAGCGACTGGATTTCAAGCATAAGCTAAAAAATCAGTCAGTCAGCAGGCCAACGTGAAGCTGGATAATGTCTAATTAAAGTCTGGCTGTTCAGTGGTTTTATTCAAAGTATTTGGCAAAGAAATTATATCAGAACAGAAAATTAAAGACACTGAGGATAAACTTCAACTGTGAAATGCTTTTTCAGAGAGAAACTGACCTCGACAACATGTAGTTTCCCTGCTGGTTGCTTTGGGTGGAGTTCGGACTCGTGCATGTTATACCCTGCAGTTGTGGCTCATTGCAGGCAGGTGAAAGGAAGCCCGCTGACCTCGGTGTCACAGATGTGGCACATTTATGCCGTCAGGTCTCCTCAGATCAGCAGGAAGTTAAGCAGAGATAGTGGACTGTTTTATTTGAACTCCTCGAGCCCTTCCCCTCATTTACAGTCTCATTTGTAACCATCACTCGGCTGCTTTCTGAGTCTTTTGCAACAAATTTAAAGAAAATTTAAAAAATTAGACATTCAGGGTTGTTAGTTTGTACAGAATGTGATGCAGCATCTCTGTGCTTCTTCATATGTCAAACATAATTGTCAATGTTTGCTCAATCTGCAGGAGAAAAGAGGTTCACAACTGCCAGCTAATTACAAAAAAAACTGCTGCATATTGAACTGTGAGGTGCATCTGCTTAAAAACATTGTCTCTGAAATTAATAGGCTATTGATGGTGATGTTGCTGAGCTGCTTGCGGGTGACACTGCATTTAAAGTAGGCAAGGTGAACAGAGCTGAGCTGGTAGAAATTCACTGAACCTTGTTAGCAATTAAAGAACAGTGAAGCATAAAATACACCGAGAGCTCTTGGTTTTCCCCGTGTTCAGTCAAAGGGTCAACGACGGCAGAGCTGCCAGGATACAACACACACACACACACACACAGCAGCCGCAGCGGGACGACGTGACGTCCACGGAGGTTTGAATCTGATCAGGAACGATGTAGCTGCCAAACACGTTCAGTCCAAGTTGTTTATCAGATGGAATATGAATTATATAAGCAGACTGATTCAGTTCATTTAGGATCTGTGAGGATTTAAAAACAGAAGCAGCAAACCAAAACCTTTCCTGAATCTTCTCCACACGCCAACAAGAGTTTAAACGTGAGTTATTAGTTTCTCTGCAGCGACATTCGACAGGATTCACAGCAGTTTCACCTACGATGATCCCAACACAACACAGTTTGCAGAGAATGAGAGCTGTGTGTGTTACTCTGTGTTTAATGCTTGTAATTTATGCTTTTTTATACTCTAAAAACTTCTGGATTTTAATATTTCTAAGATTTTGTAATGCTTTTTTTTCCAACTACATTTTACAAAGGAAAAGATGAGCAGCTTTAAGATAGAAAAATGATTCAGGTGGAAGTTTGAGGTGAGATGAAATGAAGCTCCAACATCAGTATAAGCTCACATACTGAATAAGCTATTAATGAATAATTATCGCTTTAAAATACCTGCTGCTTATTTAACTATCATGATGTGTTAAAGGCTGTGGATTCCCATTCACATACCACTTCCTTTCACACATTCAGTGTGGGTTTTTTTCTCATTTGAGCCTTAAGCTCTGTCACAGAGTGCCACTCTTTAATTTTAAAGGTCAAACAGACTAATAAACCACCTGCTGCATACAAAGCAGAAGCATGCAGAATGTTTTCTGATCTGAATATGAAAATTTTAATCCTCAGAAAAAAGGTTACAATCGCTATCTCTTCCTCTTTTATGTATATATACATATATATATTTCAGATCAACAGGTGTTAAGATTCATATTGAAAAAGATAAAGGAAGAATTCATCAAAAGGTCAGTTCAGAAATATTAAAATCTAAGTCACATTTTAAACTGTACAATGTCCATAACTGGATATTTATTCACTTTCCCAGTGAACTTTTGGACAAAAGAAAACTTTGTCTCATCTTACTTTCAGCAAAGAAAACTAAAGAGTGTATATATCTTCAAGTTTTGAAATATTCTTTTAAGCAAAACACTGCAGAGTGAATCAGATCCTTCAAAATGACCCATGAAATCCTTTGTTCTGACCTTCCCGTCTCTTTCTAGTCGGCTGTGCCTTGAAACGTCCAAAGCATCAGCGGGTTCAGTTCGATATGTGAGCTGCTACGAGCTTTTCCACTGATGCATTAATTGTGCCGTATTGAAAGAAATTCCTCCGAGTCTCAGCTGGATCCGTCCTTGTTCTATTCACCACCCGTTTGTTATTCAGCACACATCCTATAAGTTAATTTGTGATAATAGAGTCACACCACAGCAGGTAATTGGATGACCGGCCTTTTAAGCCTGTTGATTAGATGACTGATTATCGACTGATTACTCCCAATCTCCTGGTGTCATGAGACACAATTAACAGCCTCCTTAATGAAACATATGAGTGAGCGAGCGAGTATGTGTGTGTGTGTGCGTGTGTGATCGCACATCACGATGGTGAATCTTCACTTTGCCTCATGGTGTGACGCTGATCAGCATTAACGCAGAGTGATTTGCATTCACACAAGAACGAGGCTGACATGTAAAAGTTTGTCACAGTAAAACATCATCACAGACTGCAGCTTCTGGTGAATTCACAACCTCTGACTCAATCACAAGAAAAACAGATTATTTAAAGCTTCAAAAACATAATGTTTGTTGCACTGGAGAGCAATACAGACGCTATTTATATTGTGATTAAGCCTTGAACATGTGAAGTGTCCTCTTAGATAAATCAGACATCAGCCTAAGTGCCAAAATGGGGAAAAGGGAAATAAAAAACCATTGAACCGCAGACCACTTTAACACCTTCAGATACATATATAACAGCATGGCATAATGCAGCAATATGAGTGTGTGTTTAATGGATGATATTTTGCAAAAAGTTCACCCACCTGTTGCACTGACCTCATGAATTCAAAGAAAATTACATTGTGTATGTTCACTGGCCTAATCGTTCAGCTGCAGACTCACACAGTACACCAACACCACAATGCAGAACACTGATCCCTGCAAGTGTTTTCACAGGTAACCAATTAAGATCCTATAGCATTTAAATAGAACTTTATGTTAAACAAAGATCAGCCTTGTTCATGTCGACCTTTGAAAGATATCTGCAAATCTGCGACGAAACACGAACAAAGGGAGTTTCAGGTTGCGGTTTAACATCTGCTGAGAAAACATGAAGCTGTGAACTGTTTTAGAAAGACACATTCTTAAAGAAAACCTTTGAACCTCGTTGTTCAAATAAGCTGTTTCTTGTCGTCTTCACAAACACCACAACTAACATTACAAACTCGACACAAAACTCGACACACTGCCGACAGAACAGAACACACACTGAAAATAACTCTGCTGGCATTTTATTAGCTGACACATACCAGGATGCATTTCAAGCACATTCATAATTACACTCATTAAAGGGGAAGTGTAGGTGATGCGCTTTTTTTTTTCTTTTTTAGAAAATAAAAAAACAGCTGAAGGCTGCAGTGTGTGTCCTATTTCAACACAGCGGTTTGAAACTTCTCATTAGTGCTTTGGGACTGTGAGACTCATTAATGGAGACGTGACAAGAGAAAGGATCCACAGAAAAAAAAAAAAACACTCCTTCTTCCTCTTGCTGTCTCTCCGTCTCTGCGTCTCTCACTGTGAACTGGAGAGAAGCAAACAAATCACTCATTAAAAATTACAAAGTTTAATTTGTAAAAACCAGACGACAAGCTTCAGTCAGCCTGAGCTGCAGCAGAGTGACATGAAAGAGCCTCATCTTGGTTTTAACTGCAGAGGTCGGACAGATTTTGATGCTCTACCCTTAAACTTAATTGCCAGGAGTCACACTTGCAGTATGTATAAAAAAACGATAGCTGTTTCCTCTAGTTTGCTCTCAGCTGACCTGAGCTGACCTCATCGTTTTCTCATGAAGCCTCATGCTCAGCATTTATTATTTCTGCTGTCTTCGAGAAATCATTCCAAGGTAAGCAGATATAAAAAGCAGACAAAGCTTAAAATTTATGGGAGCCGGAGAGAGCATGACCTTTAAGGAGGCAGAGAATAAACACAGGAATGCAGAAAAGAGTTGGGTGATAATGCAGACTGTGAACTAACAAGTAGAAAAAGAGAAACAGTTGAAAAATTCACCGACAGAAACACACACACACACACGCACACACACACAGGGTGAGAAATAGTGATAGAAATCATCACTGTTGAGCTCTGTTTACTCCTCTGTTCACCAGTGGGACACCTGAGCTCCACCAGATAATAATCATGTTTCCATCACAGGAGAATCTTTCAAACTTGAGCCACAAAAAAAAAAAAATCTTTTCTCTGCAGGAAAAAGATACACAGAAAGGATATCAGAAAAGTTCAACTGGTGCCTGAAATCTCATCACTTTGTCTACCAGTTTCATCTTTAACCGGCACGAAAGTCGACATTAAGAAACACTTTAACTGCAAAACCACTGCAACAAGTTCTAATGAATTAAAAAAAGAAATGTCCTTTATCCGTAAATTGCATTTTTTTTTAGACGGAGGATAGAAACACTTGAACTCCTCAAACTGACAAACCGGAAACTTGTGATTGCAGCATCGACTCGGAGGAACTGATGGTTGTTTTCTCACCCCGACTGATTTTTATCAGAGTCCAACTGAGCTGCTTCTGTCACCACTCCATTACCCGACACTCACAAATTCCTCCTGGAGCTGATGTACTTACAGTCTGGAGAGCATCATTAATTCCTGCTGACATTTAATTACAGAAGTAAACAGGAGAGAAAACGTGGTAACAAATACTTCTCCACCATGGAAGTGACTCTCTCTCTTTTTTTCTCCCCATGTTTCTCATCAGCTTTTCTTGTTTTTTTTCTCTCCTTTTTCTTGCTCTTACGTCACACTTGGCTGAGCATGTAAGCATATAAAAAAAGGCATATAAAGCTACATACAGAGCTACACAGCGAGCTGACTGGAGGAAGAAATCTCAAACTGAACAATACCAATCAATACTGAAATGAGGAGCATGAATTACACATAATCCATTTGTCGATCCAAACACAAAGCGTCAGCGTGTCGCAGGAGACTTATGACTTATCTTTGGGACTGATATTTAAGAGCACACAGGTGACAGGTGATCAATAATCCATGCGTAAGTGAAGCCAAGTGCAGATTTAAAACATTGGGAGAGTGTGGATGAGCTGTTTTCACCGAACCTGTCAATATTAAAGCAGAAAGTGTCAAAGTGAGGATCCAGTCTGTCTCAGGCAGAGTGATGAAACATCTTTGAGGTAGAGAGCAGAAATCTCTCCAGGATTCAAGGGGGATACAGGCAAAAAGGTGTGTATAAGTGTGTGTGTATAAGTGTGTGTATGAGAGAGAGGGAGGCCTAAAATTCAGGGTTTTTTTTAAATAACAGGATGTGGAAAAAAAGTATTTTTTCTCAGTGAAAGCAGCTCTAAACACCATCATGTTGTTCGTGTCATTCTGACTCTGCAGCAGCAACACTGGACTTGACATGATTTAATCTGCTATAACTCAACTCTCCTCCAGTGTGTGTGTGTGCCAGCCAGAGCAACAGCAGCTCATTAGCAGAGAAGCTGTTAATGTAAGGAAACACACATGGCAGTGTGTGTGTGTGTGTCCAGGCAGGAATGAATGTTTACTCATAGAAATTTCTGGCTGGAATAGATTTAGAGAGACTTGTCGTGCTCGTGGTCGTGATCGTTCGTTTCCCTTCACAGTTTCCCTCTGAGGGGTTCAAACACACGAGAGCTGATGGTTCAGGTAAACTGTGTGGGAAAGTTCATTCATATTCTCCTCTTGTTTCGCTCCCCTCACTTGTGTTTTAGAGTCAGTGGTAGAAGCTGCCGGGTTCATTATAATGTGACAGCAGCAACTCAAAGGTTCAGGTGAATCATCAAATTAATATGATGAAATATAAAGTTTGCAGCCGGCAGTCAGGAGTAGTGATGTAATTGAGAGCTGCTCTGACCTGCACATTATTCATGATGCGTATGTACAGTATGAGGGTCAATGTCATGGGTGTAATATACTGTAACACCACGCAGACTTTTAAGCACACGTGTTCCTCATGTTTTCCAGTGAGATCGTCAAGACTTCTGGGTGTTTTTGAGCTTTTGTGGATTTAAAAATCTGAGATTTTTTTAAGGAGAATTGCAGAACCTCAGGGAGGAGCAGAGGTTGTCGGAGATTTTTGACTTCTCGCTGCATTTGCTTTTGATAAAACTGTGTTTTTACAGTTTGAAAAAACAGCAGAGCTCAGAGTCCATGATGCATTGAGACCGACAAGGATGGTAGGATTCAAATAAAAACTTTTGCACATCCTTGGATCAAAACAAACCAGTGAAGGTGAGAAACAGGCAGCACATCTATGATCTGCACCTTTAACCTCCATGAATTTGCATCAGTTTGTCTCCTTGTCTGACACTCAGCTCAGCCAAATAACAATCCCGCAAACAAGCAAGACAAGACTCCTCCATCCTACTTCAGGGATCTTCATGAAACCAGGACCAATTGAAGCTGCTGTCGCTCGGTTCTGGAGGTGTTATCAGCAGTAAGTGGTCAAAAAGCTCCTGCTGAGCTTTTTTATATGTTGTTTTGAAGAGAAACTGCAACCGACAGAAGGAGAATAAGAGACTTAAGCTTCTGGAAAACTTGAAAACATCTAATCCTCATTCATGTCTTTTCTTCTGGCAAACTGGAGCACAATGGAAATGAAAGAGAGTCTCTCTCATATACGAGTGCAAAAAGCAGATAGTGTATCCTAAAGATGGGAAACACTAGAGGGTTTTAAAATGATATAAAAACTGCAGATTGAAATGTGTGGGGGAGTGTAAAATATATGTTTCTTAACTCTCTTTTTATACATTTAAAAGCCCGAACAAAGGTTAAGAGTGAAATGTTGCTTTTTTTATTAATTTTTAAAACTTTTTAATCAAGATGTATCCTGATGTTAATTCAGGATCATTCAGCTGGCTGGTGAAGTTCAAACCCACCGAGCTAAAAAAACAGATGGAGGGAGCTGAAGGTGTTCGGCTTCGCATCAGTCTGCGTACAGGAAACAGTCATCCTTTGTGTTCTTGTATCGTTTGGATCAGCATCATGAATGATTCACTGTAAAAAATAAAACTTTTAACTGAAAGTGCAAACTGTGAAGCAGTCTGTTTTGGGTCCACAGACTGTCTGGTGTCTCCAGAAACACGTCCTGTTTTGGCTCGTGTGTGTTACAAAGTGTGTGAGTACAGACGAAATGCAAATCAGAGAACGCGGTGATTTATACGAACTCTCTGAGCTCTCTAAGGTGTTCGGAGTCAATGAGCTTCTGTCGTCTGACAAATTTCGCACAAAACAGCAAAATACAGTCAAAACTGAACAGTTTGGAGTGTGTGTGTGTGAGGTGTGTGTTTGGCATTCACACCTCTACATATTTTTTTAAGATTTACAAAGACTGTTTGGCAAAGGTACAAAGAACAGGGAGATGATTTGAAGTCGTTTCGACTTAATGGAGCAAAAATGCAGAAACAGCTGAGACGAAATAATGAGTGTCACATAAAACCTGACTGTAATTTTCTACCCAAATAGATTTCATTATGAAAACAGTTTGTTTCACTGAGAGGAAGCTTTTTCTAAAAATTTGTTTCTCATGTAACACACCTTAACTGAGTGAACTTCTCAAGTGCCAAGAAATGTGTGGAGGAGACGAGGAGGAGGATGAGGAGAAGCTGAAGAATCACTGATTTATTCAACAGATAATTCATTATAACTCAAAATGCCTTCAAATATCTTTTTTTTCCAAACATCTCAGGTCTTTTTTTTCTAAAATTACAAACAGTTGGATAAACACTTAAAAATTAGCAGCTATGCAAACAGTAAAGTGGAAAAATACATGTTATTTATCAGTTTATTATAATTTACCAGTCATTATCACATTGGCTCAATCGTTTAAAGGTTATTACATTTTCTGTTTAGCTAGCCCACAAACTGACAAAACAAAGAAAACTGTGAATATTAGATCTAATTATTTCATCATTAAAATCAGAGCAAATGTAGCATCATATTTCTCAGTGATGCTGTTGGTTTAAAAGGAAAATTCAGTTCTAAATTGCACTAAAAACAGTCCTGTCAGCAGTGTTGGGAGGGTTACTTTTAAAATGTATTCCCCTACAGATTACTGATTACATGTCCTAAAATGTAATC
>JAPZDV010018888.1:0-33236 GCA_029814665.1 Acanthurus lineatus | reverse complement strand
CCCCCCCCCCCCCCCCCCCCCCCCCCCCCCCCCCCCCCCCCCCGCGGGGGGGGGCCCCCCCCCCCCCGCAACAACGACAACAATAAAAACAGACGTTCATTTATAGCCTTGCGCTTTGTTTGCGATATTCTCTTTCCTTCCTGGGAATGTCCCAAAAGTCCCAGAAAGGCTTTTCCCCAGCCGTCACGTCAGGTCCAGCCCCCCGCAGTCTGTACTTTACCTGCGTCCAGTCCAATGGCAGAAACCAGTGGGTGACGTCACGGAGGGTTTGTCCGGTGTTTTACAAAGTCAGTGGTTCAGTCACAGCGAGACGGACTTTGGTATGATTTGGACTTCCCACACCTCCACAACAGTGACGTATCTCGGGGCCATATCTTTAACCTACTGCTCAGTCAAGATTCAGTTCCCCATTTGAAGCTCTTCGGAAAAGGTCTCAAATCCTCACAGCGACTTTATCGGGATGAATTCGACTGCTTTTCTGTTGCTGACTCTTGTGAGCGCCGGGACGCTTCTCAAGGGTGAGTCTTCTCGTTTATGTCAACCTCTCCGTTTGGCTGAAGCCGTAGTGTAATTTTACATTAGTTTCACTTTAAAATGCTTTTTATAAGGAAGCCTCCATGCCAGGTGGCCTTAATGTTGCCATGTAAAGCAACTTAAACCTCAACTTATCGATCTTACTTTATGACTCATGTATATTTATGTTCACGTCTTGTTATACTGCAATGGGGAACTGATTTTTTTTTTGGAGGGTTGATTTCAAGGCTTTCCCTTGAATGAAAATGCAACTATTCACTATTTTTATGACGCTTAGAAAAAGTGTTTATGAACACAAGCACTAAGCAAAATTTATTCCTCGTATGAACTCTGTTGATCAAAGTGTAAAACAAAACTTACATTTTTGTTTGCTCTAAACGCATGGTGACTCGTATCTGTAGAGAAACCGGTAAGTAAAAGAAAAACAGGAGAGTTCACTCTTTTTCTTAAGGCAAATATCTTTAAATGAAGCCAACTCCCGCAGGGCACCGTCCAGCTCCATGGAGCTGTAACTTGTGGTTATATAGCTGAATTGAATCCTTTTTTTTTTTTTGGTTGTGTGGAATAATAAATCATGTAATGAGTAGTAGTCCATTTACAAAGCAACAGAATATTCATCATGCCATAGGGTACGGCCTGAAATGTAGAAAATGTAGAACATTTAGAAAGTACACTGCTATGGCTTACAAAGCCCTGTTTTGGAAATCAATGGTTTAGCTAAATGTCTAAATGTTTCTAGGCCTTATCTTTCAGTTGTGTATGTGTCACAGGCTATCTCTCACTGCTCAAAGAGCTGCTCTTTGTCAGACTGGCCGTAGGGCGGGCCACCTGTCTGACTAGTCGCTGTGTATGTGTGTGTGTGTGTGTGTGTGTGTGTGTGTGTGTTTGTTTGTGTGTGTGTATGTGGTGGAATGTGGGTAGGTGAGGGTCACTAGTGGTTGACACACACAGCCAGGGGTACCATCTCCATTGCTTAATGCTATCTGGTCCGTCTTTGGATGACTGCACACAGGAGGAGGGAGAGCTTTCTTTTTTTGTTCACATCATTCATGATGAGATCATCATGATCATGTTGATGATTCATGATCCATATTTATCTTTCACATAATGACAGATACCAGCACATTGGACAGCAACTGAACTCAGTTTCCAGCTTGATCTGTAGCATTCCTCACATGGGGGGGGGGGGCTGCTTTCAAAGGAGTGTTGCAGTCTTAGAAGATTGAAGCCATGAGAGGCTTTTTAGGGTGACTTTAGTGTGCTAAACTACCAACACAGATGTAAGGGACTCCTTTGACTCCAAGACTCCTTCAGACAATGATAATCAATGTGTTTTCCTTTTCCGTGTTCTACACAGGGTTGCTCAACAAAATGAAAGTTGTAGTCCTTTATGCTACACACATAGAACATGTAGACCCACACAGACATTTGAATTTACAATAAAATAGGATAACAATTAAATGATGTGATTTGGTAATTTATTGCTCTTAATGAGTGAGTTTTAAAAAGTCCTGTGTACAATGCTTTTAAACATTTTAACAGTGTTGGTGCATCATTAAGCATTGACCATGAAACTGTTACAATGTAAAAGCAAGTCACACACATAGTGTGACTCAAGTTCATATAGTTACAACCATTATGGAAAGGACTCTCGAATATTAAGACCTGCCGTCAGCACTCTGTTGAAAAGTGCAACCCTCAGTCACTTGAAGTGTACCACTCCATTGTCTCAGTTGCCAGTGAGGGCAAGAGTCATCTGAAAAAAAGAAATGCTGAACCTGGATTAGCCTTGGTCATTACAAAATGAACCTTCACTCTCATTTGGTAAGGCCCTGCAGTGGCCAGTCAAACATACACATACATGCAAGCACACAGTCCTGAGTGCTAGATTAACAGCTAATGTCTGCTGTTCGCCTAATGATTTCTGCAGAAGAAAAAATGATTGTGACTGTGATGAATTCTATTTGAAATTGCTTTGCAGTAACATGGACCACTGTGCATTTTTGTGTCCTCTTAGCCTACAAACTCGTTGATTTTTTTCATCAAACTGGACTTCCTGTATCATACTTAATTCCTTACACATGCTGTACCTAAAACATTACCAATGCAGCCCCTGCCTTTTCTAGTCTGGAAACTTACTAATGTAATTATTACTCCATAGTGACCTGAAATTCTGTCCCTTGTATGATGGCTTTTTGTTCCACTGACCTTAGCCAGACAGTACATGTCTCCCTTATTCTCTTTTATTTATTTTCAGTACTCAAAAGTAACATGTCCTTTATTCGGCTAAAACAGCAAGGTACTCCAATTTTACTGTCCAGTACATCAGAAGAGTTACATTTTTTAACTGAAATATAGGCATGTTCCTGCTTTTTAGAAAGATCGTCATCAGAAACTTGGGAAGTGAAGCGAAGTGAGATCCAGTAAAAAAAAAAAAAAAAAAAAAAGACCTAGAGGTCAGGCAGAACTTTAGCGCTCTGTTGCCGGCCACATATGTTTAGTTTTAAATGTTAACTGCCTCAACCTATACCTGTCTACAAATTTCACAGTCTTTTGTTGCTCCTGTTCTAAGTGTTAAACTTGTTGCTGGCATCAAATTCAGATTAACTTTTTTTGTAATCAGGGTTGAAAAGAGTACAGTAGTATACAGTATACAGAATACAGTAGTATTCATAAGATTGAATAATTTACCCTGAGTAACTAGATTCTAGATGTATATTCTTTTTTCTAACTTCATGAAAAATGGTTGCTATGATGTAATTACTTTGACAATTTTGGAAATAAAGACTGCTTTAATCTTCTAAGATCCATACTTTCAGATTCAATGGCATACATTTAAAAATCTACTGGGCTGCTGTGTCAAACTGTGCTCTCATAAAAAGCATTTGTCAGGTTAGTATTGACAGTTTCTAAAAAGCTGCTGGTTGCATGGCAAAAAGGGGCACCTTTTAAGAGTGTTGAAGGAAATTTGTTCTGCCATCAGTGCTAATACTTCTTGGGAAAGTAAGTGATTTTAATGGGTTGGCAGTTCTCAGCAGTTAATTTTGGAGGTAAAAAAAAACACCACTGAGGAAATGCTGAGAAGGAGATTTCAGGAAAATTGGACCAACTCTTCTTTTCTTCAACCTCCAAAAGATGCCAAAAGTTATCCTACTTATCTGCAAACATGCAAATTTATAACTCATAGAACGTTTAAAGTTAAACGCAATCGTGAGACCAATCGGAAATCCTTTGACAGTGCCATGGGTTCTCCTGTGGGACTGAGTCATGTCCTTCCTTAACTTGGCGCTCAGTCACCAATTTCTTATAATCCCTGCTGTATTTAATTGGTGCTGATAATACCCCTTGCCTGTCTGATATCTATTAATCTATAAACAACACACTCTACATATCTACCCAAATGGAACTGTGCCATATAAACAATTATTCCTCCCAGCTGCATGGTGTCTCTTCATCTTACTGCAACAACATTTTCTAAATTTCTAAATTTTTTTTTTTTTAATTTGACTTACAGTACTTTTACATGGGATTCAACCCCAGTTATATGTATAATAGTATCTGAGTACTTAGGTCTAATATTTGACCCTTTTTGAAAACAGGTTACAATTTGTTCAATTCTGCCTGTAGTTGTGTTCCAAGTGTACTTTGAAAATAGAAAACAGAACAGAAAAGTATATTGCTGCAGTCTCTGTAGCCAGACATCATAATGGGTGTGGTATGCAGTTGCACTTAAAGTTTCTTTACCTTGGGGGGCAGGATGGTTAGAAATGTTTTCTCCCTCTGCCTTAACACGCAAAATGTCTCCTATTTTTCTGCAGGCAAAAATACCTTGGTGGGGGTTGGTGGTGAGAAGAGGTGGGGGGTGGATATGTAAAGATAGAGGACGGGGGGGCTACCTTACATCAGACATTCTTAGTAGCCAGCTGCTGGAAGATCACAGCTATCTTATGGCCTCAGTTTGATCTGTTATTCAGAAAGTCCTCACCCAGCCCCTGCCACAGTTCAGACATGTCACATATTCACTGTCGTCCCATGAAAAGGGTTAAAGATGTACAAGGCACTTTTATGGGTAAAGAAAATTTCACTTTTTATGAGCTATTGGTGAATTTTTTTCACAACTGTGAATAACATAGCAGTGTGGCTAAAAGCAAGGGTTTTTTTTAAATTATATTCTGAAAAGTTGTCAAATTAATATTACAAAGCCTTAAATAGTAGTTGAAATGAATCCATCCTTTCACAAATGCAAACACATCATGGAACAAGATGCTTTTGCTGTGAAACAGAAGTAGGTATTTTAAATATCTTTGTGAAACCCTTTCATATATTGTTTTTATCTCACAAGTACTTTTATGAACGTTAGAGCATTAAATTTCTTCCAAATATTTTTTGTTATAATTTGCTTCCGAAATTTGTTCTTATCTGTTTTTATACAGAATCATGAAAAGTTCATTAAAGTTACTGAACAGGACATGGATACATTGCATCTACACATTTCAGTCAGCAGCAGGAGGATCTAGTATTCAAGTGCTAGTGTACTAGTAATTACTTACAACAGTAAGGTATCAGGTATCAGTAAACTGCACAGAGCCATCATGTTTGCCTTCCTGGCCCTGTAGTGACATTTCATTAAAAAGGACTATGACATAACCTTTTACCACTGTGTAATAAATTTACAGCAGCATAGTTAATGTTTATTTGACACTGTATTCTGTGGCTGCTCTCTTTTTTTTGTAAAAAAGTCTGCACATAGCACTATTAACAGAGAAACTACAGGGACACCCCCCCCCCTCCCCCCCACACACACCAAAACCAGGTCATGTTAAACATATATGATTTTCTCAGTAAATAGACCTTCCGGTCCCTTTTGTCAAACTGAGAAGTGTGGATAATGTTGGGGCCTCACATGACACTAGCTTGTGTGTTGGGGCACTTCAGTGGGCTTTCCCTATTTTAGATTTCAACTGCTGCCCAGCAAAAAACACCTGCTCTCCTAAAGTGTCCAAGAACAAGCAGCAATAGTGCCTGAAATGAGGAAATGAAAACGAAACTAAATGAGATCATGGTTAAACCCACACCATACACCCATGCACAGCTCCTTATCAGGCAGTGTGGCTCATGCGCTTTCATTCTGGGCTGTGTTGAGTTGTTTCCGTGTAATGTGACATCATTGTTGAAAGTCATTTGATGAGAGCAACAAAGTGTGATTCTATCAAAATGAGAAATGAAATGCTGTGTTTGCTCAAATCCCAGCTGAAGAGCTTTGGCAATGTTTAATGTGGGGCAAAATTTAAATGTGATGGAGTACTTTGCAAAGACAAAACTCTTTGGGAAATTAATTAGGCAGCAGGGAATGAACTCTAACTTGTGTTATCTACATTCTGATTATTGCCTCAATGGTTGATGGGCAAAAGAGGAGGCAAGCAGTGTGTTCTGAATTTAACCTGAGATGTTTTATTTTTTCCATGTGTATTAGCAGTGTTTTTTTCCATCCCCCATAAAATTGTAAGAATGACAATCTGTTTATTGGTGGATAATGTTTTTGATGACAGGACAAGACTTAATGTCCTCTGTCAAGCTTAGGAAGATGTTTAAGAGATGAATTTACTGTAGAGAAATAATAAGATTATCTATTAGAAAATGTTGGGTTGGACTATCAGTTCAGCTTCTATTTACAGATGGAAAAAAAATTAACAGAATGTTACCAGTAATGGACCAGAGCAGACTCAAAAAACCCCTCGTAAACTAAAGCAGCATGACAGCGTAAAGAAGCATCTTAATTCTTAGCTTCACTATTTTTGGTATAGAGTCCTCCTGCCTCCCATCCATCTGCAGCCATTACTTGGAACCACAGTTCCTACTCTACATGCTTAAAAATTAAGATTGTTATATATTTATTCAAGAAAGCTTGTGATTGTGGTCAAAAGATGTTGCCATGTTTGTAAGTTGCTAGTAGTGTGTTTCTGTGTGTGAGTGATCAGAGTCCTGAATGAATGAGTTATATCAGGAATGAGCATGGTGTGTGCAGAAGCCTGATTATTTATGTGGATGAGAGGTAATTCCTACCCAAAAGCCTGTGCTATGCAGCACAGAGAGGATCATTGAGAGTACTCTTTTCGATAAGCTTTGAAAAAAAGATTTGATAAATACATCCTATCCTGAAAAAGCCCGTGGCATAATGGGCTGACAAGTCACCGAACCTTGGCAGAGATAATTGGGGAACTCGGTGTCCTTTTTTTTCTGTATTGACCAAATTCTGTTGAGAGTCCATTTAAAAAAAAAAACAAAACAAAACTGTTAATCTTAACTGAGCTTGAATTCTAATACCAGTGGTCATCATTGGAGCCTTAGGGCCAGTTAGCCATATTAAACTGTGAGTGGTATTTAAAAGGAAGAGAGTGGAAAAAAAGCTCCACCACTACTGACTTAAAGTAGGTCTGGAGATAAACCATTGAACAGTGAGTCCTTAACTGGAGATTTTCAAACTGGCCTTTAGCCAGTATGCACTACCTCACCAGTAAAATTAACTTTGAATCTTTTCACATAAAGGCATAACTACAATGCAAAGATTGGTTCTGTATACAGGCTTTGAATCTTTGAGTTAATGAAGAAGTTCAGGTCTGAAGAGTAGCATTGATCCTCAAAGCATCTAATTATTCCACTGAGTAGGCTTCCTGGATGCATTTATCGGAGTAAAATAGTTTGGTCTATAGTCATAGACTATTTAACCAGCTATTTATCCAATGAACTTAATAAAGATGGAAGATAGCCCATTATAGTCCATTAAACCAGAGAACACTGCTGGAGAACTCCATCTATGAAATTAATGCTATACAACACAATAGTGAGGACAATACAAAATTAAGAAAAAACTTGTTTCCAGGTATACACAGTTTTAAAAAAATCTCTGTGTATTCTCGGTTGCCTAACTGCCGGGTATAGGTACAAGTTTCCTGTACCTTAAACACACAGACTTTTCATGAACATGACTACACCTGATATTTGAGATGCAAGTATTTGACCTGTTGTTTGACCTTCATTCCTGAGAGGTTCGGGTCAGCAGGGTTTAGTTAGGCCGCTTACATACCAAACAAACATCAAAGAACTAGCAGCAATAAAAGCGGACTGTTGTGTTGCCTCACAACACCTATGTTTTGGCCAAAAAGTTGCACTTGAACATGCAGCAAACTCTACAGCCTTTGGTCAACTAGCATGTGCATTCTGTACCTGCATAGGAGATAACACTCCGGATAATGGAGATAGTCTGCAGTACAACAGTAGCATTTGCTAACTTTTATGCTACACCTGCTCACTAATTGTAAGGTTTCTCAGCATAACAAAACACTGTAACTGCTTTTAATCAAGTATATGCCTGCTAAAAAGTTGCAAATGACACTGTGTTGTCAGCCCTTAGTCTTTTGGTTTTGAAGACAAAGTAGTTTTGTCACTACCTCCGACATGGACCAATGGCTGACTGTCAGCTAAAATTAGGCTTAAGCTAAAAATGATGCACTGTAAGCTAACAAAATAAGTACTTGTTAAAAATCTCAGTCATTAGCTGCTTATTTTGGAATGGAAGTACCTGGAGGGAGGAGCTGCTTGTTTTGTTGATTAAGTGAAATATTACATAAAAATTTGACTTCAGTTGGGAGCAGTCAAGTTCTTCACTACTATGAACTCAAGATTGCAAAATGATTATTTCATCATCACAGGAAGAAGAGCCCTCAGTCTGCTTGGTGACTTCCTGCAGCTTTTGTTTTACAATATTTCATTTTTGCACAAGCAGGTTGTCAGTTTATGGACTCGTCCTGATCATCCTAAATGTAACTACATTTGACGAAGAAGCATTTCTCTGCAAGCCAAAGGATTGTGTTACACAGTCTATATGTTGGTAGGGTACAAACATGCCTGAGGGCGCAGTGTTGTGTTATGGAGTATTACTTTATGGACAGGGGAGTGTGTTTTGTAACTTCTGCCTTGCTGACAGAGAATGGTAGCTGACAGCATGGGCACCAGAGGAGGAAAGTGGGTCATGTTGACATTGTTTTCTACTGTTGATTGGTGCATCCCAGAGGCTTTACAAAGCAAGCATTCATCTCATGTTATCCCCTGAAGGTTCCTTATGCTCATGGAAGCTCTATAGTTATAGATCACTGTGTTTGTGTTAAACCACTCTCAGCTAAACTGTCCACCAAGTACCATGTCTCTGTCAGTTTAGCTTTTGGATACTTTGTAAGCATCAGATTAATGGTACTGTTACACTCGATGCTGTAAATGAACAGCCAAGATGCCTGTATTTTGTATTTTCTTTAAATCCTTGCAGACTCAATCTGGCTAGTATGCTGAGAACATTGTTATGATCTTTTAATTAGGATATTCTACTGAACACTTGATGAATCATGTTGAATGTGTTTATAGTGAGGTACGTTGTAGTTCTTGCTGGATTGTACAGAAAGTAATAGATGTTGTGGGAAAAAGTTCAACTATATTCTGGATATGAAATAATGGTTAACACTGCAATTTGTGAACAGGAGAGCATTCACAGTTTTCTGTGAAAAGTTGTTAAGTCGTATAAAAGGTCCCAAAGTGCAAATGCAAGACATGTCTCCTCAGTATAAATCTGCAAGATAAGAAAAATAAAAACAATCTCAGCAAGTACATCAGGGGAAAAAACTAAGAACCATGTTTAACACCCCACCACCCCCCCCCCCCCAATTAAAATTGTGTGGGTGTGTTTTGCTGTTATTTGCTGTTTCAGTTGGTAATCCAAAACCTTATGCACCATGAAGCTTCGCCTTTTGGTTTTAAAGCTGAGAGCCACCTCTGTGCTTGTGAAGCTATTGGTGGTTCAACATGATTCTTTAGCCTACATATGACATGAGTTGTGGAACTCTAGTACTGTTGAGGTGCTCAGGTTTCTGTGTTGTGAAGCAGGAATGCTGCCTCGTTTCAACCTCATGTTCATACCATTTGAAGAAATTCAAATACATCCTAAGGGATACTACTTAATTTTAGTTTTGCAGTCTGCTATCACCATGATGCAAGTCTGTATTTACTGAGTTACAAAGAATTGAAGAGAAAGGGTTTGTCCCCTTTAACCTATGATGACAAATGAATGTGTAGCCTCATAGAGTGAAAACTGAAAATGATGAAAAAGGTGTCTGTTACAGATGCCACTTGCACCGTATGTCATGAATCACACTTGAATGCTATAATTGATATAATTATTTTTTGAATCAGTTATTGGTACTACGGACCCAGGACAGTAAATGATCAGATTACATCTGAGTCATGTTGATATTTTCAGAGATGCTGAATCTTTATCTAGGATTCAAGTCAGACTCCTGTATTACTTTACTTACATTACTGAATACACAAAAATTACGGCTTTAAAATTAAGTGTTAAATTGTCAAAGCTGTTTGGACTCTGTCATTATTTTAAGCTAAGACTGAATGTTGTACATTAATGTTTCATGTGCCATATTAAAATATAAATCTGATATTTTAATTCTACTCATTTAAAGGAACAACTCAGGCTTACTCCAATTTTTTTTTGTAGACCTTGTAGTTAACAGTCCCTATAACAATTTCTCCAAACTGGATCACCTAGTAAAATAAGAAAATTACAGGTCTATATAGAGATGATCCAGTACCGTTTTTTGCATTTTGGTATCAATTCTTATACCTCAACTTATTCAGGTAAATGTTACTACTTTTAACAGCTGTATACTAAAAATCCTCTGTTGATGTTACTTTATGGATGAGCCTGAAGTTTTACAAGTTGCTAGATAGTTAAAGATATTGGTTACTTGTGAAGTAAACATTTGTTAAATTGCATACAGGTGTGAGGGATGCTGTTAAGAAGTGGCAGGGTCCCATTTCTAATAATAATAATAATAATAATATGGGATTGGTGCATAGACTAGTGTATTCAAAAATACTTCCATTCAATGTTTAGGAAGTATCAGAGACTTCGGCACGGTACAATTGCATGCACGAGCACAAGCATGGGTACGCAAAGTAAAGGTATAATGGATGCAAGCATTGCTCATTTTAAACAATGGCAGCAAAGCGTTTATGCTGGTCTAATGTAAAAGTGGAGCATTTACTTGAAATTTGGGCGGATGTGAATATTCAGTCAGCTGGATTAAGCACACAAGAACTCAGAAGCCTTTCAGAAATGACATAACATACATGCATGTGTTGTATTACCACACAATGATGCATGTATGAGAGGTAACCACGTTCAGGCACAGTTGGCCCTGGAGCGATGAGAGTGCAGGCCAGCAGGGGACTTCTGTATGCTTGAATCATTTGCTTATGTTAATATTTTGTGTTGACTTAGCTCCATAATTCTTGTTACACTGGAGGAATATTTGTCTTCAATCAGCAAGCTCAGTTGAAGATTGGGTTCATGTTCAGTGTTAAAACACCATATGGCTATCAGTATGGTGATAAAGAGAAAGCAGGATGTGGTTCATGCCCCTTCAGTCCCTCTGGTGCCATTAAATATACCCACTTCAGAAAAGTCAGTAACTAGTCCATTCTCTGTCAATGCATCTCAGAACAAAACACAGAAAACACAAAAACTCAAGAGCTACGACTTCAGTGGATTTAAGTAGCTTTAAACAGATTAGAGCACCGACCCCATAAATATATAAACTACTAAAATGTTACAGGCAACATTACAGAGAGAAAATAAACATAATATAGACACACTGCTGTCTATATCAATTAAATAACTAGGCAATTGAATCAGCTTAATGGCATTCCCAGAAATGTTATTTGGTTGAGTGGCCTAGTAAGAGACACTGTTGCATTTGTGATGGACATGAAGAATTAAACATACCATAATATCAGTAAATAAGAGCCATTAATGCTATTATGTGATCGACTAGAATGACTCCGTGAATTCCATGTGCAATACCATGACATTACCACTGCTAACATCAATGCAGTTGTTTTGACAGTCATGTGTGTGTGTCATATCACACAGGGATGCAGGGATGCAGTGTGTGTCATATCACACAGGGATGTTGAACCACACAGTGCATCCCTGTGCAGTGTCAAAAACTACAAATTAGCGGACATCTGCAACTATTTCACCAGTGGCTTTGTTGGGGTTAAAAAAAATATTACACATTTCACTGTTTTAGAAGGCAGTGATGTTTGATGTTGCTGGCTGAGCTGTATTTTATACTGAGAACGATAACTACAAAGATAACTATAACTATTAAGGTTTTGAAATCATTATAGGTAAATCTCGTGTATGTGTTCACACTACAACTATAATAATAAAAACATCCAAATGACAACTGTAACAATATTCTTAATTTAATCTCGGAGTGATTTTTTTGGATCCACAGACAACTATAAAATGTTTTCAACCAATCAAGAAGTTCCAAGGGAAGGGGTGTGCCTTCTACTTGTTTACTCATACCAGCAGAAGTAATAGCCTAGCCTGCAGAAGCGCTAATCACACAAGTGCAGAAAAACCCTGCACTTTTTGACAAAAGCAATCCCCTCTGCAAAAATGCTGTGAAAAAGCAAAAGAGTATTTGTTTGTCCCAGCTCCCCTCTCTTTTGCACCAATTCAGGAACCCAAATCCTTTGGCTATGTTGTTCATTTGCTTTTTTAAATAGCCGGTTAATTAAAAGCAGATTGGTAAAGTAATCACCCTCTATTTCCCCTGAGAAATCAGTGCTGAATGATAGCTATCTTATAGTGAATGCTTGAGTAATGAAATATTGTTATAGTTATAGTTAAGTCGTTTTAATCTGAATGCTTGAGCAACAGAATATAGTTATAGTTATAGTTATCTTTATAGTTATTGCTCTAATTGTGAAGGGCCCTTAGCATAAGACTGACCCTGCAGGTTATCATAATTTTTTAAACTTAGTGTAATACAGTTTATAACATGGCAATGGCCAAAGCAGTAATGTAATGTTACATTATCTAACTAGAAAGACAGTAAGCCACCGTTATTATGTTGTTAACTGTACATTAGCTGCGTTAACTGCTGAGTTTTATTTACTCAAATTAAGTTTCAACTACACATGTAAATATTTTTTGAGATTAGATTCAATAGGTAACCAAACTCATCCTCCTGCCATGTTTCTCACAGCCACCATGTTCTTCTCTAAAAATCTATCTCTTAATTTGGTACAATAGAAAACTTTAACTCTGGGTTTTCTAATTTATTTGAGGAAGCCAGACAGCAACTTTTAGGCAATGTAACCAATGTTCTGTTTTCCCACATGGCATAACAAGGATGTGACATTTTGTGGGGACAATAATAAAATCCTAAATCCTTGTGCCACCACTTCACAAATTCTCCCTTGAAATGGGCTTGTTTCTTTGTACCCTTACTTGCTCTTTTTCTATGCATTTACATAACATTTCAATCTATTATTTCAGACTGTCAGCATGTGTCATGTCATATGTTAGCACACAGCCAAAGATGTGATTTTTGCACCACATCCTGTTACCTGGCCAAAATTCTAATAATGTCAGAAGTTGTCTCATCAGTCAGAGATTTCAGGCAGTAGTGTGACTCTTTCATTAACTAATTAAGTGAAAAGTTTGGAGTGAGAACAAGTGTGACATCAAATGTATAATAATTATGACTTTTTGGATTATATGAGGAGGGAATTCTTAATAAATCTTCATGTCTTAAATCAGGGCTAGAGATCTAGTATCTATGCATCAATCAATGTTAAGTGCAAGGCAGAGTCTTAATAAAGCTAATAATAATGCTACTGGCTTGAGTAAGGCCAAATCAAGACCAAGCCTGATGTACCCTGATGTTCTCTGCTGAAATCAGGGGTATTAAAGTCTAATTTTAACTCAGGGACTAGATGGGAACCACTGGAAGCTCTACCTCTTTTGGCCTTATTGAGGAAATACCAGGGCGATCTCTTATGGACCAGTCACCACCACCAAGCTGTCTCTCACAATAGTCTCAGCACTCAGGTATTTCATCTTGGATACCATGTCAGTGAGACAATATTCTTCACAGCAGCTCCCAGGCCAGTCTTGGTGACATTTTGTATTATCTAACTTTAACACTATTTCATGCTAAAAGAAATGTGGTTAAAAGCACTGCTGCACGGATTTTCCATGTGTTTATCATAGATAAGAAAGCAGGTTGGGATTTCTGTTGCAAGAGAAAACTTTTCATAAATCTGTATCTCTTTCTGCCCACTAGAAAAAGACAAAAAACACACTATGTTGGCTCATACTGGGTAGGCAGTTTTGCTGCATGATATTGTGACCACTGAAGTCAAAGATAAGAATATAGTTGTGTGAAACTCCCATATCCAAGTACATTTGGGGCCTTATTCTAAGGCAATCATTTAATTCAGCTACTGTTAATATTGTGTTCATACACCCATGTTCTAGTTGTTCCTCTAGAAAACAAATAAAGACAAGTATCTTCTACTACTTTCCTTAGTGGGATACAGTAGCACCAGTCACCTTATTTGTGTGAATGTGGATTTGGCTACATCTTTTTTTTTTTTTTTTTTGGAAAAGTGCTGAATCAATAAGCCTGCATCAGATGTTCCCACCAAACACAACAATGTTGACACAGTCCTGCTTAATACTCCCAATTTTGTCTGAAAAGGATTTAAAATTTTTTAAAGCCTTTTCAATCCACTGTGAAAAACTAGCTGAGACTCTGTGGAGACCCATCAATAACCTATGCTTCAAAAACTTTCATGCTTGTTTGGAATATCCATCAGTTTACCTGTGAAGTTTTCCATCACATAAATGGCATAGATGGTGTGATCCTGGGTATTTCACATTAATTATCTTGCCACCCTTGAGATTCTCTCTACACTCTACCTCTTGATGTACCTTTTGAGTATCCACTGCAGAACTGCTGGAAGCCATGCAGAGTGATAAGGACGGTGACAAAGCTGTCATTCCATCCAAAAAAGAGAAAACTAAGATATACAAATTAGACTTAAATGCAGGGTAAATCATTTCAGGCTTTTTAGCTTTGTTCTCCCTCCTTGCCATCTTTTTTACTCATTGGGCTTGAGCCCTGACATGCAGCTTTGAGGAGAAATGCTTCCATGCAGTCAAGAAGCCTTTTAGAGTTGTTGACCGTTTTGTTGCTCAGTGCACTGGTTAATCATGAGCAAAATACATAAATCAACACCCTGTGGAACTTAGTCACCTCATCCCTCTCAGTGTTTTTAGAATAAACATTTGCTACAAACTTAACAAAATAAATATACTGTATGTAACTGAGGGAACCATATGTACTTTTGCATATGGGCTGATCTTATTGAGTAGAACATTCTGTTTTCTTATACGCCTGGAAATTCCAAGTAGAATTTTTTGGTCAAGTTAAAACTTGCAGTGTTTGTAGGGAACTGATCTCACAAAAACTGAGGTTGAGTGCCTGAGGGCAACATCCCGACTCATCTTTAGAAGACTTAACAGAGTCCTGAAGGAAGGAGACCTCACCTCCAATTTTCAGTTTAAATCCACTAAACAATTAGAATGAGTTCTTGTTATTTGCAGGAGCTCTATAAAACAAGTTTGGATTTTTACACAGTGAACTAATGTGTCCATGATGGAGAGTAGCATGACAAGCTGCAAAGGTCTTCAGCTTGAACTAATCAGAGTACGTTGAGATTTTTTGGGATTCATCTCAACCAAAATATCGCTGCACCCTTATCCTTTTTATAAAATACTCACCTAGGTATATTATTTATAAATCAGAATTGGATAAAACACACATTGGATTGTTTTTTATTTCAGATTGATTTAAAGCCAGGGTTGGTAATTTTATCCAGTATACACTAGTTGTAATAGTAGTTGGAATAGTCTTGACATCCTGGCAGCAGAACAGATTGTCAGCACAGAGGTTAATTTTCTGCCATTGTTTTTATTCTTCACTTACAGACTAGCTATCCTACAAAACGAGCACTGCTACTTTCCTTTGTGCAGCAGTGTAAGTCTAGTTGGTGCTGTGTTCCATCTTCCATGTCAAGTCGCGAAATACCTTTTTTCTTTGCAGTTAAAAGCTATTGTTTGGCCTTCAGTATAGACATGTAAACATGTGCTTGTGTGACTGGTTTTAGTCAGCACCCTGATGAGAGCTAAAGGACTAGGGATATTTCAAGTCAACAAACATCAGAAACTACATCCAGTGAACATTAGAATGTATTTCTGGTCTTTAATTGTTTGTTGTTATATAACCATAAAGTATTATGTATGGAATAGTAACTTAAAAATCTAGGTCAATAATCATGCCAGTTGACCTGTTTAACACCTGAAAAACTCGCCCAAAAACATGTCTACATCATTTTCTCTTAATGGCAAGGATGTTTTTCTAAAACCATATAAATGAGACCATTTTGAAAACAAGAACATTTTTTTTTGAAAAAGAGAAAACCAACAGAGTATGATCTTTAATTTTCCAGTCCACAAGCAAGCCGAAGTTCAGTCAAAACCAGAACTGCTGTTGAGATTTCTAGTTAAATGTTATAGACAACTTTGTGTATTACTTATTTTAGAAACAGTTTTTTCATGATATCTGATAGATAATTTAATCCTTCGATATCTACATAGTTCCTAGATAAGACTATGATAGACATGTTTCCATGGGTTGATTTGATTCTTAGGTGTTTCTAGATCAGTGATTTTCAACCGGTGTGCCGTGGCACACCCGACGATCTCTCGCGACACACACCTGACGATCTCTGACTATTCTAGATAACCATCCACAGTCCTCGTCATGATAAAGCATTCACAGCTCTGTTTTGTGTCTCTTACTTCCATATCAGCCAAGCTAAGAGCACTTGAGCGTTCAGCTGCTGGTGGACTTTTTTTAACTTATTGCTGGAGAGCATTACCTAAAGGGTCATGTCCATTAATGTCTACTTTTATAAACACATGGAGAGCTGCTACAAGTTGGTTAGCTGTGTCTCACTGGTAATGGACCTCCAGAGAGAAGACAATTGTGTCATTTATTTTCCTAAACTGGCATGCGTATGCCTCATGCATGCACACAAACAAGCATAATAATAACAGGGCATCTGCTGAAGGTCCACATTTCTTCTTCAGTCTTAATTGCTGTACTTATCTTAGACTGTCTCTTCAGCTCTGAAAACAAATGCTTGCAGTGCTTATTGTTTTTTTTGGTAAATTAAGTGGTAAGTAAGTAATGAGAGGCAGTCCAGGTTTATTTTTTTAACAAGAGGGTCTAACATTTGTCCTCATCTCCACTAATAAGCATGATGTTGCTCTCCAGACATGCTGGTGCCTCTACAGCCTGCTGAAGCAGCTAAGGGCATTTTTCTTTATAGAATGAATAAACCTCAATTCTTAAGTGTGCTTATCTTTCAATCTTCACTTCCTACTATGGGGCACCACACATAGGGGCACACAGAGGCTAAGTTTCAGCTGATTAGGAAGTTTACATAGAATATGTTTCACTGTGGGATTGGATCAGCATTTATGTATCTTTTTTTTTAAAACACATATTGCCTCTACTTTGTCAGCCCCAAGGTAGAGATTAATGGTTTTTGTATGAGCCTGGTTTGAAAATGTCCTCCACTTCTTAGAAGTTTTCATTCTTTCACATTGTACATTGGTCATTAGGTTTTTTTTCACACTCAGCTTTTGTTCTGGTTGAAGTTAAACCCATGGAAGTCCCTCAATCAATCTCTTTTTCTCTCTGTCATGGTTGTAATAAAAATAGCTGACCCTCTTAGACATCAGAGTGGTCTGCATTCCTCAGTTGATGCATTTGAGCAATAAGGAGCGAGGATCATTAAAGGCCAGTCAGAACAATTTTTTTCAGAAAAGAAGAAAAATGGACCCTTACAACCAGTTATGTTGATATGTAGATCTCAGGGTGTATTTTGTCTCAGGTGACATGGGAATGACAAATGCAGCTGTCAGGAATAAATTTCTAAAGTTTCCCTCACTCCCAACCCCTTCCCTCTTGGAGGCACGTCACAGGGAGTGGGAAGAATTTGTTTGACCTCCATGACCTATCCTATCCATTTGAACTCATGGCTAGAGGGACAGAGAAAAGGTTTTTTTTGCTCCCAGCCACCTGTTCAATATTTTATCTTTCAGCAAAGAGTGTATGTGTGTGTGTATGTGTGTGTGTGTGTGTACGTGTGTGTGCGTGTGTGTGTGTGTGTGCGTGTGTGTGTGTACACAGTCTATATTTGTACAGTCAATGTTCTGCCTGTACCAGCGAACTACACCCTTTCAGGTTAGGCACAGTGGTAAAAGACTGCTTTTCCTCACTCTAACATTGTTTTTTTTTTTTCAGGTTATAGAAATGGTGGGTAGAGCTGGAGAGAAAATGGAGCCACAGTTTACTGCTCAAGGAAGAAACAAAAATTCTGTCCTCCCTAAAGCAAAAAAAAAGTACTGGTGTAAATATTTACTTGGTAAAAACTTTACAGAATACATAACATGTACAGTAAATGATGATCAATACCTTTAGTACTATAAAAAATATGAAGGCAATGGAAGACTGCAAAATTGACTTTAAATCAAGTTAAATCCATGTGTGATTAACTTTGGGAACTCCAGAAGTTTTTGGCAGTGGCAGGTGTTTGTGGGATTGAAGGAAATCTGATCTCGAACAACAGTAGCTTATGCAAGAATCAAAACACCCAAAACATCCATGGCCTCTAGTTCTGCTGTTGTTACGTACCTTACAATCTTGAAATGTTGCAGTGATGATTTGTGGAAGAGGTGTGTGTTTTTGTCTTCTGTTTTCTATTTTTGAATGTAGCATCAGTGCAAGGTCATGATCTCCCTGGTATTCCTATTCATGTCCATAGCAATCTGAAGATGTCACATCAGCCTCTTGGCTTATGTGCCGTTTGGAGTCCTAAATTTTTAGAATGACAGATACTATAAGCTTGCTGCCCATATTTTTTATCCATATTATTGTTTGGGATAATGATAACTTTGTCATATTGACAACTTTTTGGTTGAAATGTCATTTCTAATTTCAAAAAGCTTGATACATGAGAACAAAACGTACATTGAAATTTTAGTGACTTTGTTTAGATAAGAAGAAACCCCAAGTCCCCTTCCATACCAACCTGCTTACAGATAAACAGCTAAAGTGTATTTATGTGCATTATTTATGCTGACCTGGGAGAGTGCCGAGTCAGTACTGTATGTATCACTGCAATGATTCAGGTCTACTTTCAGTACCAAAGGTAAAAGCAAATATTAAGTGTGCAGCCTTATCGCTCCCTGCTCTCCGTCTTGTCTTGCTGCCTAGCTGCCTTGTACTAGAGAAAAGATTTATTGTTTTGTGCAGAACTTTTGATTTTGATTAATGGCATTGAGGACAAGGCAGGCATTGAAGTGTGTTTGTGCCAATTTATTTTTTTTTATGTGTTAGTGCATCCCAAAGACAGGGATTATGAACTGTCAGTCAGTTTGCACTCAACTGTAAAGCTCCTAAGTAGCAAGGTAAGGGATTAGAACTGGATCAGAGTGCTTATTCAGGCTGTAAAACTTGGTTTGAATCACACAGGAGATGTAAGAGCAGGATGGACTTAAGCAGGAGGCAGAGTAAATGGCAGCTGAGCAATGACAGGGCTGTGTTGTAACACCTGCAGTTATGAGAGAATCTTTCACAGCAGCTGCAGGCAGTAAGCTCCTCTGCAACAACTTCATGCCTAGTCAGAGTCCAGATGAAGTGCATTCTCTCTAACAGAAACCATGTTGTTGTGTTAATGGATGTTAGTGCAGGACCCTCAAGGAAATAATTACTCTTCGTTAATGTTAGAGAGTATATAAAAAGTTGCATGTTTATGGTATTCTCCTAATTACTTTTGCAACTGAATCAATAGTTTATGTAGCTGTTCTTTTGTGAAATAACTACAGATTGATTTTCAGACTGTTTTACTGATGAATACTGATGTTTCTCTAAAGAAGAAGTCAGAGATAAAGTAGATAAGATAGTGGATTCTGCTCTTCAGCTCCACCTCACTTAAATTTTTATGGACTTAAAGACATTACTACCACACAGAGGCAGTGAGGTCTTTCATCACAGCCGAAGTCTCATATAACAGCAAGAAAGTTAAAGTGGTAAAGTAAATATGGCTACTTGTGGTTTTTATCAACCCCACTTTTTTTCCTTTAAGACCCGCCCTAATCTGCATCTGATATTGGCACCTGTCACTTGTCCAAGTTTGGCGTGTTCAAAGGGCATCCCTTCCTAAGAATATCTTGCCTATCCTCTGTGTGAAACAAAAAAAAAAACTGTAAGACCTAAAGAGGTCAGTCTCTTTACTGAAGAAACTACAGTACACAATTTGCATTATTAGCACCACAGCTGGCTGTGTTTTTTTACAAACCAACTGGAAGACAAACAAAGACACAGCCAAAGAATGGAGCCTCTGTGATTAACCCAAACTGTTTACTTATAGCCCTTCTTAATAATCTGTCAACAGTAATTTTAAATTGATGGTGTTTTTAATCTAAATTTGGTGAGCGTGGAGGCAATACCACACTGATGATGGAGACAGAGTGGAAGGAGTGGGCACTTCTGTCTGTTATCAGGCAGTTTCTATCCCTTAAATGACAGTTGTATGTGTGAAACATTACTCTACCCAAAACCTCCAACTCTCTTGAGACTTCGTTTCTGTTTCCATGGTGTAGATGTGTGTTATATTGACACAGATTTGGTTACATTGGTGTTTGTTGAAAGCCTGGTGCCCAGTGACAGAAAAACAGAAAAGCTTTTTACCCTTTTTAGATAGCCAGAAAAAAAACCCAGAATACCAGTATGTAGCGGTCAATGTTGGCATCACATGTAGGTCAATGTAATGGAACTGCTCGTAAGAACAGATAACCTAATTCAACAGCAAAAATGTTCGAACACAGAAACTCTTTGCCCCCTGACCAAAACTTCTTTTTTTGTCAACCAGTAGTCGGTACTTCAAGAAATTCACTAGTCACTAGTTGACAAACATTTATTTTATTAATTTAAATATATGCTCTTAGGGGCATTAGAAAAAGTTTTGAGTTCCAAGGCTGAGAAAGATTGTTTTAAATATAATAACATCATCAAAACCATGCAACAAAAACCCCAAACTGTATTGCTGAGTCTTTTGAATATAAATTTTACAAATGAATTTATAAAGCAAGCTGCATTAATACTGCTAACTAGCAACAACTAATTAGTCCAGTCTTTAATGATCCATAATAATTGGACAGAAAGAGCTGCTGCAGTCAGTGATGTGCCGTTGAAGGTCCATCATTTGGCTTAACAAGAAATTGATGAAGGGAATGACTGAAAAGGAGGAAATGGAGGCAAATATTTAATTCAGGCTTTGTACCATTCGTATTTAAGTATACGTGAAAATGGATTAGCAGATTAAAACATCCTTTTTTATTTATGTTTTATGCAGAGTCACATTGTTTTGTAGAAAGAATCACTGTCTGTTGATATCCTTATTCCCCTACCCATTTACCAACCAACCTGTAGGATTAGAGGTTATACCACTGAGCCCAGGGGTTGGCAACCTTAGACACTCAAAGTAGTGATGTGTCGGTCGCGAACAATCCAGCTCTTAGAGCCGGCTCTCCTGATCGGGAGCCAATTTTTTTTCTCTTTTTTCTGTTAAATCCGCACATGATTGGTCAAGATTTGAGGTAGCATCTGTGTGTCCACACTGAACAGAAGGGGGAGGGGAGGGGTTACAGACAGCGCAGTGGGCACTGGAGCCACTTGGGAGCCAAAAGAACCGGCTCTCTAAAAAGAGCCGGAATTCCCATCACTACTGGCCTCCATGTTTGACTGACAGAGTGGGGTGGTGGTCGGCTAAATGCCACACAGCTTCATAAGACCTTTCCGAGTACAACGCTATACGGTGTGTGAGGCAAGTAAAGTTACGTTATCCACTTTTACCAGTTTCACTTGTGTCCAGTTTCCTGGCCTCTAATCAGTCCCTCCAGGAATTCGCGATGTTGCGATCGCAACAATTAACGCAAATTCAACCAATCTCCGTGAATCCCTGCGGGACCTTGCAATTTTGTCCAATCACCGCGACTTTTCCGATATTTTGGCCCGCCTCCCACGAGTTCCACCAATCATAGCAGTCCCCAGCGCAAACGTAATGCACGTATGTCACCAAATTCACTTCCTTGTTTATTGTTTGAAAGTGCAAACATGTGCGATAGTAATGTCTCTCACTTAACAACAAGAATTACTGCTAAAGACCGTGCAAAACAATTCCCAAATGTTCTTCACGAACGCGGAGGTAGACTGTTTTGCACCCCGTGCAATATTGTGGTGGAACACAGACGAAAATCATCGATTGACAAACACTTTTCTACCGCGAAACATATCAGGAGAATGGGTGAAAGGATCGGACCACAGATCAGACGAATCACCGTGACGGAAGCTGTTGCGAGCACCGAAAGAATGAAGGTAAGTTAGATTAATTAATTGACGTGACAAATTGTGGACGTGTGTGTGTTAATAACTTTTTAACTTTTTAAACCACTGGCAGATATGTCCAAATATGATTCATTCAATAGTAAATGATCATTGTGCCTTAAACCTACCAAGGTTTTTACTGAGTTTGAGTTCCAAAAAAGCTTTGATTTTGTGAAAGGAGGAGTACTTTTGTGGGGCCTTCCAAAATTAAAGCATATTTTGCTAGAATTTTGCGTAAGCCTTTGCGTAAGCCTTTTTGGGAACACTTAGACCAGAGCGCAGTTTTATTCCTGCTGTAACAAGTCACCTTTTGATTTTAATGAATTATACAAAACAAAGAAAAAAATGCAACTTTTTAGTAATTTTCACTGTCTCCCGCAATTTCATCGCAATAAATACATCGCATTTTTCTTTAGAAAAGCTGCCGCGAATTCAGGCATTTTTAGGCCGCAACAATCTTGAAAAACGCCCGCGAAATCCTGGAGGGACTGAAACTTTAAGCCCCCAACTCCTGAAGCCCCACCCCAGTGGAAGTGGGGAGAAGGGTTTTACAGCAAGACAGAGATGGCTCTTGAGAAACCTTGAGTTTCCCCAGTGAGAGCAGTGTAAGCACACCAGTTAAATGGTTAAGCATGACACATGTATAGCAGAGGGAGTAATAAAGGAAAAATATTTTTTTACTGTACTTAAGTATTTTTTCGGGAATCTATAGTCTGACTTTTCCTCTCTACATTTAAACACAAATATCTGAACTTTCTCATCATTACATTTCCCAAACAGACTCGTTACTTTAGTTTGAATGTCTTTGCCTTTTTTGCTAGGCTTATGACGCTTTAACAACCTAAAAGTCAGTATTTGACTTTCTTTTATACTTTGAGTACCTTTCAGAACCTGTACTTAATTACTTTTTATGTTAATATTACAATTAGTTATTTTTGATGGATGCATGAATAGGCACACACAGACTCACCACTGATGTTTTACTGTCTTTCAGCTTGAACAATCCATCAAGGAATATTTAAGTGATGAGGACAACACGTCTGAAATTGCTACACAAGGTACCATAATGGTTTTAAATGTACACTCTTATGAAAAAGTATTGGAAAAGTGATGATATATTGCCTGCTGTGAGTTTCGAAGTATTTAATTTCCAGTATGCTTAAATTTGGTCAGGGGTCTTCCATTTTCAAAAAACTTGTATCATTTACACGTTTACTCGTATATTATCTGGTTGTATTTAGTTGTTTCAGTTCAAACGATACAGGAATTGCTTAGTAGGTTTTTGTGCAGATTAGGAGCAACAGGCAAATTAACAAGTATTTCAAACAAAGAATTGTCAGTAAGTGTGGTTTGATATTTTTCATTAGAATGTAGTTATTTACCTAGTTTTATTCATTTCTGTACGTTATGTTTATCACATCTACCACAGGACCACAACCCTCCATCCAACAAGAGGAAGATGGTCCCTCTCCTCCCACTTCCAAGGCTGGTCCAAGTCCCCGCAGAGGGGGGGACACTATAGAGAATGAGAAACTTAAGCTATTGCAGCAGATGTCAGCTTCCATGCTGTCCAAGCCCTCTCCTGATGCCTGCACTTCATTTGGGAATCAGGTTGCTGTTGAGCTCAGGCTAATTAAAAAGGTGGCGATTCTGACAAATGTTAAAAGAAAAATAATGAATGCTTTGTTTGAGGCCCAGGAGGCTGACCAATGCAGTCAGCAACCATCTACACATTTGCTACCAGCTCCATATCCAACCTTTTCACCAACACAAACCCTCCCCCCACACACACCAATACCATCACAACCTCATCACCATCTCACCCCTGCTACTCAGTCTCATGAAGATGTGTTGCAGTGGAGGTCCCTATTACAAGATTTAGATTAGTATTGACAACTAATAGCAGGCTACATGTAATTTAGCCTGTGCCCATTTGTAATGTTGAGATGAACTTTAATGCGTTTAAAAGTTGAACAGACTTGAATAAATATATGAAATGTGATGATGGATAGTCATGTTAATTTTCAATTTCATCGAGGTATTTTACAAAAAAGCAGTATTACACAGTAAAACAATGTTAGTAATACAATCAGGCACATGTACAAGTATCTTAAAAATGAACAAACAAGAGCATATTTCATTAAAGGTTCTTGGCAAAATTGGCAAAATCTCTCCTTCTAAATGAAGTCTTTTTGCCACGGGACCTGGCCAGCAAATGACACAAAAAAGTCTCTCAGGAGATTGTGCTGGAGCTTGGCAGTGTGGGTGGGGTTCCGCGCCCTTCCCGCTTGCACACACTCCATGGCCCCCAGACCATCTCTTCTCCACGCTCCCTCATTGACCCTGTGGTCTGCATGTTCCCAGTCTGCCAGCGCTGGGTGGCAAGTTGGCCTCTGACCGGTGCTGACGAAGTTGTGAAGGCATACTGAAGCCAGGGTGATCTTGGTTACAGTGTCAGGATGTAGGAGAATTGTAGAGCGGAATACCCTAAACCTGTTAGCAAGAATGCCAAAGGCATTTTCTATAACTCGCCGTGCCCTTGAGAGCCTGTAGTTGAAGATCCTCTGGTTCAGGTCCAGTTGCCTGTAAGGGTAGGGCTTCATAAGGTCTGTTCTAAGACGGTAAGCCCCATCCCCCACAAACATGTAGGGACACAAAACCTCAGAACTGGGGAGCTTTTCAGGAGGAGGGATATTCAAGAGAGCCTGGTCCAATGCTTTCTTCAGGTCAGAATGGGCAAAGAGCCCAGCATCTGAGACCCTGCCCTGAGCACCAACACTTACATAGATGAACTTATAATGTGCATCTACAGCTGCCATCATAAGAACAGAAAATCTGCTTTTATAGTTATACCACATGCTACCACTGTGGGCTGGGAGCTGGATGTAGATATGCTTTCCGTCTAGGGCACCCAGGCAGTGTGGGAATTGCCATTTCTCCCAAAAGTCCTTGGCTATTGCCTGCCACTCCTCCTCTGATTTTGGTGTCTGCAGATAGGGGAGCAGAATGATAGATTAACATAAACTGTCAATACATTATGCCAAAACAATTTGCTTAAAATTCCAAAGAATGAGCAGCTGTGGTTCAAGCACCTTTTCTCATCAAATCATACTGTCTTACAACATGCTCACCACAGCTATGCATTCTGTCAATTTTTTGTTATCTACTATGTCTGTTTGTCGTTTTAAAATGTGCTGTTTGTCTTTATATTTGTACATTGTCACTATATTTTCTTCATGATTTATCTTTGACTCAATGGTTAAACTGAGTACTTTTGCTTGTAATGGAGCATTTTCACAATGTGGTATTAATACTTTGATTAAGCAATAGGTAAAAGATCTATTCTATTCTACAAAGAAAAAGATGTGGGTTTCTAACCTTCAGGAACTCATCTTTCAAAACCTGATACAGGGCCTCTCATGTGTCCTTCACAATGTTAGATATTGTCGTGGCCCCAATCCTGCACTGAAAGCTCAGGGATTTAAAAGTTTCACCTATAACAGAGGAAAACAAAGCTACATCACCCCAAAATGAAAATACAACAGAGAAAAAACTGTACTGTGTATCTCTTGTCTATTTAACCTGTTGCCAAGAATATAAGGGTCAGGGACTGCCTCTCCCTTGCAGTAATTACCATCCTCATCTTGGTGTCTTGTCTGGTGATAAGTGGTCCAACCGTATCTAAAAGCATTTCAAATTCATCTGAGGTCATCCGTAGGATCTCCCTGAAGCCTGATCTGTCCTCCAACTAAACACAAACAAACTACTATATATTTGTAATACAACGCTGTAAGAGATGTCAGTGTCGGTCATGTCATGGTCTTATGTTTGTTAAAAGGGGTCTAGTGTGACATAATATGCTGCTGTTTGTCACTATTGTATATCATGGTTGTTTGCTTTAATTAAGGATAGTAGATGCCAAAATATGCAGCGCAATGCTGTTGTTATCTGTTTAACGTTACGTCTGTTGTCATGCTGCCTGACATCGAGCCGCTGCATCTTTTTGATAAAAAACTTTTTAAAGCTTTTTTGTTTAGAAAGGTTGTTTGAATTACAGAATACACTTTTCAATGTTCAATTGAGCCATTGTTTCAGCTTCATTATTGCATAACGACTAGTCGACTACTATTTTGAATAACTTCGCGATTAGTAAAAATTAGTAGTCGTGAAACCCCTAGTTTCAACTAACCAGCTAAACATTGGCAAATGTCCTAGCCATTGACCATTGAACTTGTCGACACATGTTCAAACTGACAGGTAACGTTAAATTGAAATTCTCACCTCCAGTTCTCTTTGTAGAATGGACAACCCCTGTTGTCCGCGTCTCCCCAACCACTTCTTTATCCAGATTCTTTTAGCCTTTTTCCTTTTTTCACTGCAAATAATGGTTACAGCTAGCAGCACCGCACTAGTCTCCATTTTTTGTGTTTTTGTTTACATTCGCTTCCTTGTCAGATGACGTAGGATCACGTGGTGCGTCGCTCTCTGGTTCGATAATCTTGATGAAATCCTGTAGTGTGTGCTGGTCATTATTTTAGAATCTTGTAGTGTGTGCGTGTTTGAGATTTAAGAGATGATTATCTTATAAGATTCTCCTTATGTGTGTGATACAATCTGATTTCAGAATCTTAATAGATTTTTAAAATCCTGTAGTGTGAGCCAGGCTTAAGTGTTGATACAGAAGAGTTGATACAGAGGTGGGGTTATGGGCAGTGGGGCTAGAGTTGGTGACTACAACTGCTTAATTTTGCAGCCTAACATAACACTTGAAACATTTTGGTTGGAAATCACACTAGAAATTGGCAGGTATGAGGCAAAGGCACCCACAATACATGAATGTTAAAACGCATATTTATTTCTGGCTACTATTTTGACTAGCTAACTAGCTAATTTAGCAAACTATGGTGTCAGCTTAACAAGAATTAGGAATTTAAGTTACACCACTTTTTACAACACAACTGAAATAACATTATACCTTGCAAATATAGATTTTACTTACCTTTTTACAGACACTCTTCGCCTCAGCTAATCCTGGGAGATCTAGAGATGCTCCGAATTAAATAAAGTAGGTAAATTCAAACAAAGTCAGAAAAACAACCTATCAGGTCGGAGGGGTTGTTATCCAAGGCTGTGTGAGTTATTTAATCTCTTCAGTGTAACAGGAGGCAGTATAACCAGATGTCTGAATGACTGAACTTTGAGCTTCTTCCAGATGTTTGAGACTCTTATTTTTGGTGCTTGCATGTACAATCTCATTATTTAATTTACTTCCCAGAGCTCATGACTAAAGGAGACATTAGGGTCATTGATTATAATAAATTACAATCTCTTCATTTTTTTCTATTTTAATTATTGTCTTTGGCCCTGTTTTTTTTCCTATTTGAAAAAAAGTACATATTTAGCTAAGTAGGAGAGTTTATGTAAAGGTCAAACAATACTTCATATACACAATATTTACTTAACAGATTTTTAGTTTCACAAAAGTTGCAAGGGTCACTTAAACATGCTGCTTTAATTTTTATGTCCAGAACTGTTTAAACAGGAGCTCTACCAACTTATTATTGTATTTCCAAAATTTTAGGGACTCAAAGAAGATGAATTTAAAGATAGTCAAATCCTTTGCAGCAGAGGCAGGGATAGCCTAACTTTTTATCCCTAATGGGATCATGCTTTAAAACCAAGGAGCCTATACTACTCATATGGCATATTGACAGATGATTACTGAAAAAAAAAAAACTTCATTCCGTCACTTTTGAAAAATATTTAATTTAGACAAGACTTACCACCATGCCAGTCTTGAGGAGCAAGTAATGGATGGTTTGTGTGACATCAGCAGCATGCATCAGATTGTGGTATGGGTTCTTGTGTTTGCTGTAACCCACCTCCAACGTGTCCACAAAAGATATAAGAGCAGAAATTGGGACCTTGAACACAAGGCACAACAAAATGTGAGGATGACAAATTTAACAGCACTAATAAAAGAACCATTGGTTTCATCACTTTAAATCTACAGTATATGGTGCTATTTACAGTATACTATATACAGTACCATATCTGCAGATTATTCTAACAGGGCTAGCTTTGTAGACATGGGGCTTGTTTAACAAAGGAGGATCAACAAACACTAAATCTAACCCTGAACTCTGATGGAAAACTCAGAGTTTCCTGTTTCAATACAGCTACTTTGAGTTGGTTTAGTTATCACTGGTTAAATGCACTCTTAGAGGCGCTTGCACAATGACTATTAAAAAGATCACATTTTTGGAGTGCCAATCCTACGATATACCATGGCAATGGTTGATCAAAAAAAGGGTCCACCTACTTTCCTCTCTGGAAATAGAATTACTCAAGCAAACATACGGCAAGTATGAACACATTTTTTAGGCAGGGTTGCAGGGTATTGGCAAGGGAGAAAATTACTGCTCCAGTGAATGCATACATTTGAAGGTGGTTTGTTCATTTAATACTTTTTACACTAATTACAGGTGAAAATTTATGGAATGCTATTGAACCCAAAATTTATTGTCATTCAGCTGAAATTCCACGGATGAAAAACAGACTTATCAGCTTAAAAATATAAGGTTCAAACAGGCTTAAACGTAAAAGGCTCATGGTGGCACGTGACTTTAATCTTATTTTACATAGACTATTAAACAAAGTTAAAAGGTCTGTTGTTGCCCAGGAAACACTACAAAAATGTTTCAGAACAAACACTCTCTTCTGAGGGCTCTGCATACAGTGGCTTCATTTAAATGTTACACATTGCGATTACAGACAGCTCCTATTTGCAAAAAAAAACATGAAGCAACACAAAAAATCTGCTTGGGTGTAAGCACTTCCAAGGTGGGTGATGATGTGAGGATGGATAAGATCATGCAAATAGGCTATAATAAATTGTAAAGAAAAAAACACTACTACTTATTTATTAATTATTTTGATAATTACTCACCCTACATAGTTTAAAATGGGCTTAACTCCCTGCAGTTCATGGGGTAACTGACAAAAGGACACACTTACAAAAAATGTCTCATATAGGATGCCCTATGTCCATAGGATGACCAACCTGGATTTTTAGTCAGACGGAAGGCAAAACTCTGCCAAAATGTGCATGATGCTGAATGAATGAATGAGGAAATGAAAGAGCGTTTTTGGTGTTGAAAGGGGGAGGAGACAGAGAGACTTTTTTGTTGGTTTGGTATGTTAAAGAAAACCTGCGTCTGACTAGGTATGCCAGGTTTGGTTCATAAAGTTAGTTACCATAATAATTGAATCAAGACTTAAATTACCCCTCTTTGTAAAATGGGCTGGAGTTTATCCTATTTTGTGTGTTTGACTCACCTCATTTTTTGAAACAGAAAACCTGGAGTTTCACTCATTTCGGGTTTAACAGATTCAAAGTTCTCATTAATCCTGCTTCATGAAACAGTCCCCAGGAATTTGAATTTATTTGCAAATTTAAATGGACTTTTAAAAATATTTCTTAAAATCCACTGAAAAGGAGTTTTATTAAACTTAATTAATTCCATAAATAACCATCTAGTTATTTGCATAACATATATAAACCAGGTATTAGAAACTATATATGAAATGGAAGAATACATACATGATGACAGATAATCAAGTATTATCTTAAAGAACGCAAATAAATTCAATTTAAGTTCGTTGGCATACCTTGAAACGATTGATCAAGTCATATCTGGAAAGCAGCTCGTAGAAGACAAATCTTAAAGCATGGTCTCCACTTGCATCATTTAGTGCAAACACATCGAAGGACCACGTGTCCATATGCTAAACCAGAGACATACAACAAAATTTGTTAAGAATACTCATTCATCTCTTAAGTGCTATGATACCTCTCAGACCCTTTTTTGTAAAAAGGAATTACAGAAATTACATAAATTCATCTCATAAAGGCTACCTGAAAACAATTACTGCAGTAAGGAAAAATACTGATCATTCTTTAGATATCATTAACAGGGATCTTTAAGGAAATAATTATAATAAATAAAATTAATTATTCCTAAGAAATAAAGTTTGTCTGTTCTGACAAGTACTCGTTATTCACCCTAATTTTTCTCATAATCATACAAAATAAATGTGCCGAAGTGCAAATCACATTGGCCACTAATTGTTATTTATAATACTTATTTCTTCTTATTTCTCATTGTGATAATTAATTAACTTCCGTGTTTTTATGTTTTTTCTGCTCTCTGCTAGTCTCGTAGTGTTACTTGCACATGGAAGCTGGTCACAAGACTTTTGACTTTATTTGTTTAAATAGGCTTTTTGTTAGGCTGCACGGCTCACAAATTGCAGTTATTGTTTTTGCTCAGTATTTAGAGCATTTAAAACTTTCTAATAGGTTCTCATGGGTAGCCAGCCAGGGGTGGTCCAGGTTTATTGAAGCCCTATCTGCTTCATCTGTTCTACTTTGTTCATTAATTTCCACTCCACTAAAGCCTACCATCCCACCACTGCCTCCAAATATTTGGTGTAAACTGGTCTTTAGAGGGGCGGACTGAATAAACTCTTACTCTCTGCAAAAAAATACACCTGTTATCTGGCCAAGGCCATTCAGGAATAGTCTCTTGAATAAATTGTATCCAAAGTGGCATCAATGTCTCATTATTTGAAGATAAATACAAATAAAGCTGCAAGCAGCATTGGACCGGCCCTCGCACCCCAGCGCCGACTCGTTGCGTACTGTGCAGACCACCTGCGCCCGGTCATCACCGCCACCCAAGAGCAGTATGTGCCTTCTGTGTCGCATAGAGGCAGGCCAAAACATAACTGCACTCACTGCTTTAAAGTAGAAATCAGAAAGTGAATCAAGTGAATCCATGCGCTAAGACAAACTGCACTCAATATTAGTGTAGAAACAGCCTAAGGGTTAAACTACCCAGGATACACTATAAACATGCCAAAGTGACTGTCAGAACTTAAAAAGGAATCAGGACCATT
Source organism: Acanthurus lineatus (assembly GCA_029814665.1). Classification (NCBI taxonomy): domain Eukaryota; kingdom Metazoa; phylum Chordata; class Actinopteri; order Acanthuriformes; family Acanthuridae; genus Acanthurus; species Acanthurus lineatus. The sequence continues at coordinate 2,298 of JAPZDV010018888.1, read as the reverse complement.
ATAAACTGCCCCGCTTAAAAAGCATTCATGTCCAAACTGATTCCTCAGCCTGAGGGCATCGGTTCTGATGCAAATTGCTCAATTAAATATCTTACCAAAACATAAATGCCTAGTTTGGCCTCAAGGTGGAAGTAGAGGATCACTCTCTGAGCTTTAGGTAATGTGTGTGTATTGGAGACTAATCCCCTGCGCACAGTGTCAGTCACATAACCAGCAGAGTGCTGCAGCAGCAGGGCAGAGCACAGAAAGGAGGAATACATTTAGAAAACCTCCTGAAAAGTACCTCAAACTTGATCAAATCTTACACAAAATATCATTTTCTAAAAGGTTTTTTTGTCCTCTTTCCATTGGCACACGTTTGAAAGCCATATGACTTATACTTTAGACTATAGGGGCCTCAGTGTGACACCTGTGCCTTTAGTTCACTCTTTTCCCCTTGACTTGAATGGGAGGACACCTCTAACTTTGAGGGCTTATAAAATCCAAACGCTTCGAGGTAATTAAAAAGTTGAAAAGTCATTTGGTTCAGCATGGTGTCCTCTGTCATCTATTAGCTTTTGAAGGCACTACCATTTACAGCCTTGGAGGAGATATTGTTTGTTCATAGTGAAATTTTGGCCATAAATTGAATTTTCAAATGCAAATTGCCGGTTTCCTGTTGATTTTCACCTGGGGGATATCTGTGCGTGATTTGTAGGTCTCAATGAGTACTACAATTAGGTTTTCGTCCTGTCTCTCTATGACATTCCTGTGGGCCGCAGTGGGTGTTTTTATGTGCCTAGGTGGCACTATAGAGCCCATTTTTGGACTGAGGGGGTCCGTTTTTCCATTTTATCAAATTTTCGGCCAGTCCTGATGTGCGTGCCAAATTTGGTGAGCTTTCGAGAGTTTAGGGGGTCAAATTAAGGTTCAAAGAGGCCGTGTAATAATAATTAAAGCTGCAAGCAGCGTTGGACTGGCCTTCCTAACCGCTGCAACCTCAGATCCGGCGCAGACTCGCCAACTGCTTATGCTCTCAGTTTGCATCTCCACCCAAGCGCAGCACGTGCCTTCTTTCTCTCACACAGGCAGGTCAGAACATAACTGCACTCACTGCTTGAAAGTAAAAATCAGACAGCCAATCAAGTTTAACCATGTGCTAAATCAAAGTCCCCTCTTTTCAACATTGACCTGACATTGATAAAAAATGTCAACATATAAAAGCAAAAAACAATGTTCCCTTATGTATTTCTTAACATGAACTATGCCATCTTCAACCACTGTAACCTGTAACGTCTGCCTGTCATCCCTCCTTACTGTGCCTGTACACAGCAAACAGGATTCTGCTCTCAGCAGCTTTTACTCTCATTCAATCCAATGAAGAAAGAAGTCAAACCCACACCTGTTTGAGCATCAACTGAGCCAACATAGTTTTAGCTACAGACTTCATTCAAATGTTAAATGAGTCACAAGACTTTGATCTCTAAATCTTATATTTACATGTTTGTGCTATCTTGTACGGTTTCTGAGTTATCACAGTTTTAGTTTTAGAGAGTTTTCTGCTGCCTCTCGCACCACCTTCGGTGCTTGGGCCCTAATAATAAGAAGAAAGAAACAGTACAATTACAATAGGGCGTCGCACCGCCTAGGTGCTCGGGCCCTAACTAAAGCCCAAAGCAGCCCAAATCTGATTCCCCCCTCCATATGTGACTCCAGTCTTGTTAATGACAGTGTGAATAGCACACTTTAGATAGAATCTGATCTTTTTGACTTCTGATATGCGGTTCTAAATCTGAAAGATCCAGTTTTTGGGAAAGTGACATTTACTTCCTCTCCTGGTCAATATCTGAAGGTAACTTGATGTAGTTGGGCATTAGGACCTGTTCAGAAACAGGTCTATAGTCAAAGTTAGCATGAGAAATGCATACAAAGACCCAACCCTAACCATTGGCACAGACAGCAGGAGGCACACAGATTACACACATTCGGGTAGGGTGGCTAATTAAACACAGGTGGAAAACACTGAGAACTGATATCATTTATTGGGGAGCCAGTCAAGTAGAAAGGACAACTGAGGATCCTGCCAGGGTGGGGGAGCCTGTATTTCCTGTGGCCACTTAGCTGATGTAAGCAGTCCTTTTGAAAACTGTATATTCTGGGTGTCTGACAGAGATGGGGACTTGAGTTTGCGACTTGGACTGGAGTCGCACTTAAGTCGCACACAGAGAGACTTCAGACTTGACTTGGACTCGTGCTTAAAAGACTTCAGACTTGACTCGGACTCGTGTTTTGGGACTTGTGAACACTCATTATGTTTTC
>JAPZDV010017039.1:0-34128 GCA_029814665.1 Acanthurus lineatus | reverse complement strand
GTAGACTTATTTTAAGTATACCTGGCACAGGTTCAAGTCAAAAAACAAGATGTAATGTACTAGTTCAATGCTTTTAATTAAGTTAAAAGCAAAAGAGTGCTGTAAATGGGCACACAGGGTTCTTAAAACAAGGGCAGACTCTGTGCTCAGACCGGGGTCAAAGGCTTCAATATTGGCAGTTTATTTGAAAAGGCTGTAAATCTTGAGTGTGGGAGAGAAGAGGGAGACATTCTTGTTTTCTATTTCAATTGGGATCCCAAAGTCTGGAAAATGATGGACACAAATGTAACTGCCATGCAAAGTGTCCTCTTTGCCAGTGATAGATTCTGCACAAACCTGGCTCATCTTGATTGAGCCTTGAGTCAGAGTTTGTGGAAGAAAACCTGCCAGCAACCAGATCAGTGTCAGAAATGTAACCACAATTTAAGACCCAGAGTTAAAAAAAACTCTATAATTTTTGAAAATGTAAACCAAGAGTTACACTTAGTTTTTGCATGCTGGCTCAGAGGTCAGTGTGTGGAGTCTATATTCTTCCCGTGCTTGCTTGGGTTTTCTTAGGCTGCTCTGGGGCTGCAAAGCAGGTTTAAGAAACTCTGAGGTTTAACACATTTAATTTCTGGAATACATTTCCTGTTGATTCAATATTCAAAAAATGTATATACTAAATAGTTTGATTCTCTTGTCTGCACCCTCAACTAAGGACCAGGTGAGGGTATTCTTGGGTGAATTTAGCTTGGTACATTCAACACACTAAAAGTACTGTAAAAGAGTTGAATTACTTTTAAATCTAATTTAAAGGGCCAATATATCATTCCCCTTTTTGACAGTGTTAACAGGTCTCAGAGGTCCCCAAAACATGCTTGTGAAGTTCCTTGCTTAAAACACCACTTGAATCATGTGCATAGGCATGGCCATATACCCCTCTGTTTCAGCCTTCTGCCAAAGTCTTGAGAGACAAGTCCAACCACTCAGATGCTAAAATGTTTTGTGTCTTTGCCCCAAAATAACAGTTAAATTTTTTTTTTCATAAATTATACCTCTACTATGCATGCCTGTGATTGTGTGACACAAACTTAGAACCTTAGACAGGTCTTAAAGCTCCTCAAGTGCATCTATCACCAGTCCAAGGTGTTTCACAAAGGCAACTGAACTTCACTGTGAGATGATTGTAGAGTGCGGTATACATCATCCAAACAGCTTCCACTGTTCTGTAAGATGAAGCCATCCACCTTATCCCCAAGACTTGTCCAGTCCTCCTCAAACACACACCTACTTCAGAGACCGGAGCATAAAGCCCCTCTTAGGTTCTTTAGTGACTGATTATTCAGGGAATATAACTTGTCAAGGAAAGCTGTGAAGTGATTGGTCTCTGTTCAGTGCTTGATTACATCTGGTACAGACAACTCCAACCTTTGGCTCAGACAATGCCAACCTTTGAGACCTGCAAACTTACTTTTCAGTTTTGAATATACTCCATTTGTTTTCCCCACCATTATAGCAGCTCAATCTGAGCAGAAACCCACCAGACACTCTTTAAGAAAAGCTTCATAAAGGCCATGTTTTAGTAGGCAGTTAAGTAGTTCACCAGCGATTCTCCACCAATGTACTGTCTGGCTCAAGCAGAGCCAAGAAGAAGGTTAACAGCTGTCTGTCTAACACTGGCCATGAATTCCTTTCTCATCTTGTTGGATATAAAATGCACAGTGTTAAGATGTGATCAAAAAGGAGCCAGAACCCAGATGCAGAATCATTCGAGAATCGGTTTATTAAAGCACAGAAAAAACAACAAAAAACCACCTAGCGGGGAAGTAACAAAAAAAACACAAACACAAAATCACCACGAGGGGCAAAAAACTCTCTGACATGAAAAACTCAAATTGTCCAGGAGGAAAATACTCACTAGAGAAGCTAAATGCAAAAAGAGAACACAACTAATACAGGCACGCATAGCAAGAGGCAGGGAGATCTACTCGAGAGCAGCAACACATGTGAAGCAGTCATGAGAACAAATCATCTGGCACAGGAGAATGTTTGGAGCCGGCTTAAGAAGCCAGGCTGATTGCCGATTGCGTGCAGGTGAGGTTGATGAGCCTTGCTCCCGAGCAGATTGGCCCTGCCTTCCTGCACAGCCCTGGCTGAGAGAGGGAGAAGGAGACAGGAATTAGTATGGGATTAAGGAAATGACAAAGCGTAAACAGAACATAAATCATAACCATGACACACAGTGTCTGCAGATGTGACATTTGAATGAAGAACACAGCCAACATTAACACCATTTATCATCTGTAGCTCAATCAGTGTAGGACGATCAGAGTAGGGTCAGTTATTTTTTTGCCTTGTAGTAGGCTGGACTAAAGACATTGTGAGTTCAGGCTAAAATTTCAGCTTATGTTTTAAGAAAACTTGATCCTAGAGATTTCTTATCCTGTCTTTTCAGACTGTGTTCGGCCATTTTGTGACTTTATGAGACATTATTTTCATTATTTATTACTACAGGAAAAGGTTGGGTCTTTGAAAAATATTCAAATTGAAATTCAAATTTCTCTTCCAGCAGTCAGGTAAGTTCTCACCAGCTCTTTTTCTCATCACCTGCCCTGTTCTGCTCAACTCTACATTTACATGAGGAGAATTGACAAAGAGAAAGGAAAACTTTGAGAGACAGCAAGGAAGGTATGACATAACACATCTGGCAACAGATAATACCTTGATCCTTCAGTTTGATACTTTTATAAGGGTTAACCCTTGGAGGACCTTGGGCTCCATTTACATGCTTTTTAATTTTCATTACGTGATAACTTTGGCTCTTGGTGCTTTATCTTATGTTTTCTACAGCAAAAAAATTAATCGCAATTGAGTTTCAACCATAGTCTTAATCATTAAAAAAATATTGTTTTAATCAATAGGAACCAAAAAAGCAGGAAAAATGTTCATTGCTTAAGATGTGCCAGGCATTCTCATGATGCTGCGTTGGCCTATGTGCCAGGGCTCAGCCTTTGACAGCTCCGGCCCAATTTAACCACTGTCAATAAGAAAGCCTATCATCCACCCAAATTCCACCCAGCTACAGATCTAACACCCACAATGTGTGACTTTTGATCAGTTTATTAAAGTGACTTCCCCTCCTGATGAGATACCCACAAAGATTTTGTTCAAGGCAATGGATTCTGTCATGCCCTCCTTAGTTTCCATTTTTAATAGTTCACTGTCCACTTGGTGTGTCCCTGACTATTTTAAAACAGCCTGTGTGAGCTGCTGCTGAAAAAAGCCTGAACTGGATCCCTCCCAGCCTCACAGTTACAGACCAATATCCAAGTTTCTCTTCATCTAAAAAAATGTAAGAAAAAAATTGTTGAAGCAGCTCCTTCCTGCACTAGAAAATAACAATATATTTGAAAGCATTTAGATACAGAACGAATGTACATTTGCATTTGTATTTATATTTTAGTGTCTAGATATATTTTATTTTACATAAGTACTTATGATTCAATTTTGTTGATATATTTTTATACTTTCCTACTTCTTTTAATACTTTTGAATGGGAGCATTGTAACAAAAGGCAATTTCCCCTCAGGGATCAATAAAGTATTTCTGATTCTGATTCTGATTTAATCTGGCTTTAGGAAGCACCACAGCACAGACTCTGCCAAAGGTCACTAAGGACCTTTTAACAATGCTGATAATGGCATGTGCGCAGTCTTGGTTCTTCTGGACCTGAGCACAGCCTTTTACACAACAGATCATGGCATTCTTATAAACAGACTGAGATACTAGACAGGGATATCAGACAGCCTTTAAGTGGTTCTCCTCATACTTGTCAGACAGGTAGTTTTATGTCTTCACAAACAATTTTAAATCATGTCTGTGTGATGCTATGTGCAGTGTGCCTTGGGGGTCAGTTTTGGAACCAATTTTATTTTTAATATACATGCTTCCTCTTGGACATGTAATTTGCAGACGTGGCAACTCATTTCACTTTTATGCTGATGACACACAAAGTTACCTGCCTGTCAACCCATGAGACATTGGAAATCAGTCGTGCAATTGATCTTGCAGAAGACCGAAATCCTTGTGATTGGACCTCAGAAAATGATGAAACAAATTCTGCCCTCTGCCAGTTTCCTTGGGAATGACTTTGGGCCCGTTGCAAGGAACCTCGGTGTCTGGTTCGATAATAATTTAAGTCTAGAAATTCAAACAAAACAGCAGGTTCAATCATGCTTTAATCAGCTCAGTCTTTCCAAAATCAGGCCCATAAGCCCTGTAAGGGAAGAACAGGCTGGCTATGGAGTAGATGAACTAGGATTCAGGTGGCAACACAAACATCCAGCATTGGGATCATCACCTAGCTGGAGGTGTGACTACTCCTCGTTTGACATCAAAAGGGGAGCAAATATAAAATGTCTTGGTATACATGTTCTGAAAGGTAGAGCAAACAAGACAGAGAGAGGATGTACTTTTCTCATTTTGGAGGGATCCTTGAACAGGCTGGGGACACATAATTTCATAAGAAAAACATTAAAAAAGTGTGTTTCGCATAATATGGGACCTGTAAGTTACCTCTTTCTAATAAATAATGAACTGTGCATTCCATTTTTATGTTGTGGCTAACGAGAGAAATACACAAATGGTGATGTTCCTTTCAACTTAATTGCAGGTGATATACCCCCCCTTAACATAAAAAGTAAAAATTCCTTAGGGTCATTTTAAAGATCAGGTCTATGTGTGATTAGAAAAGAACAAAGGAGTAATTGCATGTTGACTGGAACAGAAAAATGGTCCTGCTGTTTGCTGACGTAAACAGCAAGGCTGCTACTCATTTGAGGTGTGACTGAATATGGTTTCTGGTGTGTCCTGTTAAAGTGATTATACTCATATTTTAAAAATTGGAAAGGTATCAAATGGCAATGTGAAAATAATGAGATAATATAAACAGACATCCTTATGGTGATAAACCATGTAAGGATTTATCATCTGATTGTATGGCACCCCCTGAATTTGCCCCCTCCAAAAGATACCCACAACTTGTTTTGATGAGAAATACTGTAAAATAATTGTGCAAGAACATACTACATACAAACTTAACACACAGACAATTTCAAAGAATGTCACTGAGCACACTGAGCTTGTGGCATTTTCTCATTTCGCTCATTGTTTCTCACATGTATTGGCCTTGTAGGAGGAGTTGCCGGCGCTCCTAGGAAAACGGCTGCTTCTTTGAAATGCTAATTCCCTGACCTTCACTATATCTCTGCTTACATTTATTCACCTTTTCATCTTACACAGCTGTGGCCCGGGATTCTTAAATAACTTGCTGAAGAAGGTTGGTTGATCTGATTGATAGATCAAAAGGTGTGAAATTTTTTGAGAAAGCATGTCTGTCTTTGTGTTTCTGTCTGTCTTTCTCCTTGCTGCACAAAACAAAAACACATAAACACAGACTCAGGGATGTGTACTTTACACATTCACACCTGCACATTAAAAGACTTTAAAATATTTTGCTGTATACATCACAAAGATAAATTCATCACATTGTAATGGCCACATAGATTTAGATAACCTTCATTTGTATAATCCAAAAGTGATTACTTGAATATTAGTATCTTATATGAGAAAAAATTGAGGCAATCTAGATGTTGATTTGATTTCTCCATCTCCTGAATACAGGTAAAAAAATGACATGAACCTTCTTTCTACGCAACCAGAGAATCTGCTTTTTGGGCATGTGCCAGATCACACAGAAAATCTGACTCAGCACGATCAATCTGTATGACAACAGTGCAGTTAGAGTAAATTATGGTTCTGATTGTTTACATCAGGCCAGTGCTGCCTGAGATTAAATTGATGATACAATTTATCTTTATCTCAGAGGTATTTAAAAGAAAATACATGCTATATATGTAGGCAACTACATCCTGTCTTGGTCTATGAAAATGTGTCTGTGCTTTGTTGTTATTCAGAATCAGGCTTGTTATAATTATGTTGACTCTGAAAGGAACTATGAGAAAATGCTCAAAAAAGTGCATATTACATCTCCTATGGAGGTCTCCCCTTAGTGAGGTGTGTAACATGTGTGACAGAGGGTAGTCTTAGTTCCCAGGCAACAGAGCAAGATTAAAAAAAGGACATCCTATTTCCATGAGTGTGGGATAGGCTTGTGATGAAGCACCTACAGTCTCACATTGGAGAGGGAAAGCGGAAGATAAAGAGGAGTCCAATAGCCCTGAGGAATACTGCAACCATGAGGAGTAGTCCTTTTTATTAAAAGTTGAGATGTCACAATCCAGAAATCTATTTCATCCACTAATAATGACAGGCATGCATTAAATTCTACAGGTATGACTGTGTCTCCAAGCATGCTCTCTGTGGGGTGCAGACACTGACATTTTCAAGCAGATAGGATTGTGTGGAGTGAGAGTGAACAGAGCAGGGAGACCTAAGATAATGCAAGGCACATAATAGAAGCTGTGAGTGATATACAGAAATAAATAAAATGACTATAATCAGAAAAGTGAATATGTGAATCAAGAGCAAGTTATGCTGCTCATACACTTGTTATCATGGTGACAGGAAAATATGTACAAGGATTTCACAGTCTGCTGTCGCTCACCTGCTGCTGTGGGGATTTTCCATCTGCTCTGTCTCACTCTTCACTCAGCCACACCCCTCATCAGTTCAACTACCTTCACCTGGTGCTCCCACCTGCTCATCATCTCCAATCAAGCCAGTATATAAGTTGCTTTGGTCCATTTGCTCATTGCCAGATTGTTCTACACTCTCATGCCAGACTTTCCGACTCACTATTTTGGACTGACTTCCTGGTTTCAACTCAGCTAGTCTTTGACCATCTCTCCTCGTCTCTGCCCTGGTAACCACTTCTGCCTTCTGTTCCTGACCTGGAGTTTGCTTCTGCATTTCCTGGTTTTTTTGTCTGGCTGAGGCTGTGGAGCCTTTCAGAGACTTTCATTCCACCTACCTGTCTCAAAGCTCCCAACTGAGTGAAACATCTTGCCCAAGTGAATGCATTTTGGTGTGAAATTGCCTGCTGGCTCTCCAATCTTCGGTTTTATGTATTTTTTATTTTTACTTTTTTATTTTTATTCATATGCACAATAATAAAACAATAGAAAAAAAATAATAATAGAAAGGCAAATAATTGTGCAGGAGAGGAAAAGAAGCCCAATGGGCTTGTATAACATCCTCCCCTCAATACAAAATCACTAAAACAGATACAACCAATAGAAAAAGGAAAAAAAAAGAAGCAAAAAGAGAAAAAGACAATTAAAAAGATGCAATAAACAAACACAGAGAGAAAAATATAAATAAAATTACAAATCCATTTCAGTTACACTAGGACAGAAGATACCTCACCAGATTAGCCCTAAACATTTTGTAGGATGATATAATTTTAAGGGACCTATCTAAAGAATTCCAGAGTTGGGGACCACTGAATTTGACAAAAAATTTATGACTGGAGGTACGACAAAGAGGTAAATGAAAGTTCTTCAGACCTCTTACTGAGTAGGAGTGAATATCTGATGATAACAGGAAAAACTTATGAAAAGTGCCTGGAATGTCTTGTTTATAATGAATCCCTGACTTCCCATCTGCCTGCTCCTTTGTGGTTTGTCTGCCCAGCTGCCTGCTTACCTGCTAACAATCCAGCCTCTTCACCGTACACAAGTTCAGCCTGCTCCCCTCAACTGTACTGTTGCCCTGTCAGAGACTCTCAGCTGTAAGTGTCTGTTTACCAGCCTGCAACATTTACCAGTCTGTAAGCTCAGATCCACCTGCCTTTGCTTTGGCCAGTTGGACTATATTTTGTGAGTTAACTTTGCCTACCCACCTGTTTCCTGGCCTGCTCATTCATCACCCACATCTCCAGCTTACAACCTGTACTTTTGAAAAATAACTCAAACTGTCATTTACCTGCTGCTTGCTGTGAGTTTAACTCTGCGAATTTGAATAAAAGTAATAACCAACAGCTTTCTGGTGTTTGTGCTGCAATTTGTTCTAACCACAACCTTTACAGAGGAAGCAGGGAGTGTTTGTGTTTAGAGCCCTGTGGCCAAAGGCTGCAAATAAGGTCTGCCAGATAAGGTAACACTGGAGTTTCAATCACTGGTTGAAAAAGATGTAATTCTGTTTAGACGATTTGCTCAGGCAAAGCCTGAGTGAAGAGTAAACATTGGGCTTTTGGATTCAGAAACATTTGACATAGCAATGAAGAGGTGCAGACACCAGAGTAAAGTGGTGTTTGGCGTATGTGGCTGTAGTTATGAAAAGGAGTTTGGCAGTTGATGCCAAGGCTAATCAATCAAGGCTGGGACACAAGCTCTGATGCCATGGACATGATAGGGTATTGCACATATGCAGTGTAGCTGGAGATGCACTGTCCGAGGGTTATGACATTCAATATATGATGCCATTTATTAGGTATTTCCTCAAGTTCAGGCCAGATTTCTGCCTGTGTGCAATATCCCATTGTTTCAATATTTTCAGAGCCTGTGTCCCAGCTTTGTTTTAGCCGTGGTTGATGCAGGGAGCTGAGGTTTTTAACATGAGGTTTGAGAGTTGAGGCTAGGCAACATGGTGGGTTTGGCACTGGAGCTCCTAAACAGGAAAAGGTGCTGGAGATAGACAGACACTGGTAAGCAACAACGTTTAGATCAAAACACACTATTAATAAACATCAATCTAAAGAACTGTACAAAGAAAAAGTGCAAACAATCTGGCAGCTAGTGGAGAGATGACCAGGGTATGTATGCAGAGCTTGATGAATTGATTTGTGCACACACCACACAACACACTCTCTCCAGTCCCAAAAACACACACCAAACTACATAACTACCACAAACACATTTTTATTTAAGTTGTATCAGTACTTTAACAACAACACAAGAGAAAATGAGGTAAAATCTTTTAATGACAGCATTTTTGTTTTTATTTTTCTGCACTGTTTTAGCTGAACTGTGAGGTGACACATTGCACACCTGTATTGAAGCTGGATTTCATGCAATTGTCATAAATGCATGGACATAAGCATAAAAAAAATCATGAAAGACATCTAGAAATAAAATTTTACATAACTTTTTTGTGCATATATATAAATTATTCAAAATAAATTTTGAATTGTTATCAATAAGGTCCACTTGAGCCAGTTTGTTGATGTTCAGTCTGCAACTTTAAGCATTGTATTACTTTAACTACTTGGGATATATATATAGCTAGAAGTCCACATAATGTCATTTACCAGTTGAGAAAGATATGAGTTATACACATTGTCACACTGACAGAGCAGAGCAGGTGGACCCAATTGCTTATGACAGGAAGGATAAAGGGTAAGAATTTTTAATTTAAATAGCATATACAGGTACGGACAAATACAGTAGACAACACAAAGACTTAACTTAGAACTCAACTTAGAAAAACTAAACTCTAAGAGGAGAGAAGAGGCAGAAGGAGAAGCTCAGGTCACGGAAATGAGATGATTAATCAGGAAAGGAGATGACTGACTGAGGAGAGACCTGGCAGCACAGCAGGGTTAATGAGACTAAAGAAGTGTGGAGGAAGAGTGAAAAAAGGAGAAAAAACAGAGATGTAAGCAAGTCATGTTGAGTTTAAAACCTCTTTTACATATTAAGAAGGTGTCTCTCTCTAACCATAGCCAGATCACCATGGTAACTTATGCTGCAAACCAAACCAGGGACCTGAAGAGTGTACCACAAAACAAATTTAATAAAGCCAGACTGTTTTTGTGTGAGTTGGCTTAACAAAACCCAAAGCCTCTGTCAGAAATAACGTGTATCATATCAGTGATTATAAACTTGCTGTATTAATCCAGGCTCTTTTCTCTCTGTCTCTCCTATATAAAGAAACGTGAAGTAAATCATGTGACTCTCCTGCACTAAAAGGACTGATCATGCCACCTACTTTTTTAGAGGTGTAAACAACTTTAAAGCTCTCATAACTAAATGTGTTTCATTTACCAAAAACACACAATCCTCAGGGACTCAAGGCACCTGCACCTAAGTGATGGATTGATACAGTGAAGTCCAAGGGAGTTTTAATACAAATGGTCTCAGATGAGCAGTTAGGCAAAGAGGAAGAGACCTGTTCACCATACCTGTTTCTATAGACTGCGAGACAAGCCTCTCAAGGTCAGTCAGATGAGTTTGTTGACATAAGGTCTAGAGTATAGGTAATAGGATGGCATTATTTAAGGTGAGGACTGTGGCTGAGTGAGGTTGAAATAGAAATAGATTTAGAAATAGAAATAGATCAGCAGTGGATGGAAACACAGATAAATGCACATTTTCTTTTACCAAATCTCCGAAAATTCGGGATATGTTTTAATGGAAACCCAGCTTGTATACACACTAGGATTAATGAGACACATTTAGGGCAATCAACACAGCTAAAAAACATCAGGACAGGGCAGAAAATCACAAGAGGAGGGGAACCTGGCAGGACATGAGTAGACAAAAGACATAAGACAAAGGTCACTAAAATAAAACAGAAAACACGAAGGAACAGGACAGCAGATACTAAAACACAAGAAACTCAAATAACATAGGAACTGACTGAATTAAAAGCTACTCTAAAGATGGATAAAGACACTATGCATGTTAAAGCTCCAAAACTTAAAACTTGAAATAGCAGATTTAACATTATACTCAAGTATGTCATTGAGATCTGATTCTGTTCAACAATCACGGACACTTAGATTTAGCTTATGGGGGAAATCAAAGTCATTATTTTATTCACTCAACGCTATATTGGATGAATACCAGTAGAGTAATCAATTGGTTTTATATTAATTGTGATATGTCACTTTAGAAGAAAACTGGAGGCAAAGAGAGAGCAAAAATAAAAATGTTCATGTAAGGATTTGTTTAATTAGCAATTTTTGATAAGCACTCCCCTCTTTCATTATCCGCATAAAAAGTGTTGCTTTTTGCAATAATAGGTAGCATGCAATTGGTCCTTTTTTACAATCATACAGTTGTTAGACTTTTCTACATCCCTTTTTTGACAACACACACATAGTCAGAGGGTAAGAGTCTGGGTTAACTGAAAAAGTTGATAACCATTGTAATGATCCCCGTTATCTCTGGCCTGGACTTTAGGCTTTGTCTCACTCAAAAAGCCTGGTTCTGTTGAACTTGCCTTGCAGTTAACCCCTCAGGGTGGAAATGTGGAGCAAACACAGCAAAAAAAACAGACAACAACAAAATAAAATAGGACCATTACACATATTGTAGGATCATTATGCTATATGTTGTTTTTTGTCTGCAGCTGATTCTGAACAATCACTGACAATTGTTTTCTAATTGTTTTATGCTTTGAAATAAATAGAGTCAAAGTTCAGAGATTTGTAACTGTATTGAGTCACTTGAGAGGTTTAATTGTTCTCATGCGTCTTTATCCTTACATTTTAGCCCATGTAATAAATTGGTTCTCTTATCTTATCTCCCTTCATAAAAAAAAACCTGTTCATGGGTCATAATTTGAATGTGCACTGTGTTTCTGTGGTAAAATGTTGATAATTGCACTATGGTACATGCTGAAGTAATTGCAGGGGTTGCACAATAGGAGTGAAAAATGTTATCTGTCTTTCATTCTCCCTGCTGAAGCAAGGGTGAAATTTGTGTCAATCATTCATTGTCCATTAATTGTGAGGCTCACTAGTAGATCATCACCTCTTTTCATTTCACTATGTATTTACACCAGAAAAAAATCATTTGATTAAACATGTTCCCATTATGCTTATGAATTATACAATATATTTGGTTAAAAAAAAAACCTAGTTAAGTCAACCCTGATGTGATCACCATGTAGATTTGTGGACAAAATTTCATGTTAAGACTTAAACTTTGTGTAATTGCATTCAACTGAATGAAAATCTTTGTTCATCTTGTAAAATTTGCTTAAGTTTTGCTCCCATCGGTCAAGCAGCAGGTTCCTGCTTTGTTGTAAGATCCAATTTGGCTTTTATCCTTTTTAACATTTGTTTAAATAATCTCACATTGTTTTTAATTACATTATTGATACTAGTCTTTTTGTTTTTAATTGATGTTTTGTCATTTCTTGTCAATAAGTATTTTTAAAATATATAAATATAATCTTTTCAGTGTATTAAACACAAACTTTTTGCGCAGTTCATTATGACCACAACAATCCACAGACACAGGCTTTATTGTTTGTTTATTTGCTGCTGTTCTACAGAGATGCCATGTCACCTGTGTGTTCAGCATCAAGATGAGCTACATACTCCAAAAAAGACCAGAGTTGAACTGAAACCTGTTTATTCAACATTTCATGAAAGAGATGTTCAGATGGCTAAAAGATAGCCCCTTGTTTTGTTTTTTGTTTTTGTTTTTTTTTGTTGTTTTTTTTACATCTGGGTGAAGAGCATAGCAAAAATTCAACAATGTCAGAATCATTATTTTAAAATATATTGTTCTCAGTTGGCCAATGTGTTGATTTCATTCATTACAATTTTCATTGTGTCAGTCATTAAATAAAGATAAATTTTGATTAATTAATTCAGTACATTTATATTTCTAGTTTGCCCTATTTGACTTAGTTGACCGTCTATGTCCTTCCCACCTGAGATGTGAGTGCAGGAGGCAAGGAAGCGATACAGGGAGAGCAAGTCAAGACAGGCATTAAACAAAATGAGAGAACCTTGCTTGGAGTTATCAATTTAAAGCTATGTTGATTGAAAAATATGATGTGGCACAACTGCGTCATCTGTCCATTGTTTTCAGGCACTCCTGACCAATATTCTGAAGTTGTATCTAAATTCTCACAGCTTTTATCAGCAAGGTTCTTAAAACAGATAAGATTATTGTAAGATATTCAATAATAATGTGTATTTTGATAATAATTGCCATAATTCTGTATTTGTCCCATTATTAGACTTGTTTGGCTTCATTCAGACTGTTCATAAACCCACACACTGCTTTGATTACGCCCTCAACCTTGATCTCACTTATGGCATTGAAATGGGTTATTTAAAAGTATATCCACAGAATCTTCTTTTATCACACTCCACCATTTTGGAGGAATCTTGTTAAGGCTAGCAAGAATAGTCTTAAACAACTTAAATAGTCTTGAAGCAACTTATGTTGTGATTTGGGGCTACATCATTAAAGCTGATTTGTTTTATTAATTATTTTTTCTTTAATAAAGCCCATCTTGTATTATACAATCTGTCAGATAAAGAAACATTGCTAATGATTTATATATTTACTTTATAATTAAGAAGTGACATACAATATGACATACACCCATAAACATACTCACTCTATTGTAACCCAGATAACAAATAAGGAAAATGTAAATAGGAAGAAGTTTGTGTATCTTTTGGTGAAAATTTAATGGCAGACTGGTGACCAACCAAAAGGGCCTTTGTTGTTGCATATAGATAGAAGGTGCTGTGCATTAGCTAGAGGAATGATGCAAAAGAAAAGAGGAGAACAGCTGCAGATCTCCATCAAGCTAATGATGTCCTTGAACAGATGAATGTCAGCTTTAAAAGCAAAACTGGGAAATTGTCCCTTGAATATCTTGATGGTGAGTTATCCCACCTGATAATAACATGAGCATAATCCCTGATAAGCAGGAAGCAAGCTCAGTGACAATCATCAGTTTCCTTCAAGGGTGGTAGGTTACACTCGTGCAGCCACTCTTGCCTTTTATTCATAGAGCAAGTTCACCATCACACTGTTCACACTGTGAACTCTGCTCTGAATCACATGGACTTCATGGATAAATTCACTCCCACCATGGTCACACCTCTTTTGCATGTTACCTCTTCACAAAATCTCTAATTTTATGGTCACAGGGAGAGGACAGAAAGAAGCAAAGAAGAGAAGGCACACAATAGAAAAAAACAAACGTTGTGAAGCATGTCACAGTCCTATATTTGAACTTTTATGTGTTCACCTAACTTTCCAGTGACTGCTACAGGGAAAAGTTCCAATTTTTTTTAATAACAGAGGATGAAGAGCTAACCTGTGTATCCCCAGCATTTAATAAAATGTATGTAACTGTAACTAGTGTTACATGTTACATATTCAGGCCCAGAGTTGGAGTTGCTTAGAAATCTGGTGATACCAGTTACCTGCCTAATGGGCTCTCAGAAAGTAGTGGGAGTACCATATAAAACAAGGGGCGGCACTGGCATGGTGATGACAGGCTGAAGTGTGTGAAAGAGCGAGTGGGTGACCTTTACATTTTGATATAAGGCTTGTTTTCTTTGTAACACCATGTTCAGTGAATAATCAGAGCACTAAAGAAAGATAATTAAAACAGGTGTCCAGGTGATCAAGATAATTTATTGTCTGCCATTTAGACCAGATTCACCTAATTGAGGGAAAATCTAAAGTAGTAAAGTTAAAGGCCAAGGCTTGAAACTATGTGGATTACTTTTTTAGTAGATCTGGAGCTCAGTTTCACAGAAAATTAAACTTAAGGAGCTGATGAGACAGGCACACATAAATAATGTCAAGCCTAGTTTTTTTATTGGCCCATTTGATCAGTTTTAAAGGGAGAAATTTCTAACTTGAGCCATGTCTAGTTTTTTTTTATCAGTTTATCTTATCTTTCTATCAGTCTTAAACAATCATGGTCAAAGAGAATGAGCAGTTCTAATTGACTTATCTTATATGATAGCTACACTGACAGGGTACTGTAGAGTGCCTTGGACATTTTGGGTCATTTTCAAACACCACCAAAGAGAGTTTACATGGGCAGTAAGACTGCAGCAGTGCAGTCTAGTTTTACAGCATGCAACTGGAAAAGAGAACATTTTGGCAGATGAACCATCTCATAAGTGGGGAGTCTACCTACGTATTTACTCAGTTTCTTTTTTTAGACTTTAAACTCCTTTAGTGTTGTATTACAGTGCAAAACTGAGTTAAATATTTTGGCATCTGTCTTGGAAAGACTGGAGAGAGAAATTTATATTTAAAAAGGGTGGTGGGAGAGCTTAGAATTAAGTCAAAAAATTCTTGAGACTGGAAGAAAAACAGAAATACATAAAATAGCAGGTGTTACAGTTTTTCTTTGAGTTCTCTTTGGGTAAGGAATGATATGATGATATGATGAGTGTTTTTATAGAAATAGGCAATGCAAGTGTTTGTTAGCTTAATAAAAGCAGGGTTCTAATGATTTACACTAGGGGGCATTGTTGTGCTTTGGCTCTGACTCTTTTAAGCAGCATCTGAGTTTTACCTAGAAACAGGAGAGGAAAATGAACAAAGAGAGACTTACAGATTCCAGCAGAAAAGGACAAACATAAACACAGGACGTCGCATTGCAAGAAACTGTTGGAAACAAAAGAGACTGAGTTTCGTTTCACCCACCACTACAAACACAAAAAGTCCACATTTTTACACTGGATAACAGCTTTGTAGCCTGCCGATTGGATGGACCCATGCAGCTCCAGAGCAGAGTCAGCAATGTGCTCAGTGAGAAGAATGGTCATGAGGAAAACCACAAGGATGACTTGGCAAAGGTCTTAAGGTCATTTCAGCTTCCTCAACCAGGTGGTGATTATCAACACAACCTTGTGGCTGCATCCTCAAAATAATGAATCTTTCCACCAACCCTTTCACCTAAAACACAGCTCAATATTGCAGTCCCCTTTCATCCCCTTTCATCTAACCTCTGAGATTCTGTCTCTTTTGCTCTGTTAATTCTTAGTAATATCTGGGGGAAAAAAATCTGCTTTATCACCTTTTTGAACAAAAAGATCTGAGTTTTTTTGCTCTGAGTCATACTTTTTCTCAGTCACTTAAACAAGAAAGTCTTCTCAGGGTGTGACAGTCGTGGATAATTTTTTAATACCGTGGATATCCGATGCACGCTCTTGATGATAATGTTATCCATGTTTTAAGTAATTTTCTCACAAGTTCTCTCTCTTAGACATTAATATCAAATTTGGCTAAAGTTATTTAATATATACAGTTGAAGTTCCCCTCGCCACATCATTACCCAAAGTTCCAGCTTCAACAACTTTTGATGGAGTGTGTCAGTAAACATGTTAATAAATGAATAGTTTCACTGCCTGTTAACTTACCTATTTGCTAAATACCTGCACGTGCACACTCCTTGCTCCTTAGAGAAGTAATAACTGGTATGGGACAGCATCTCAATTGCCAACCAGAATGACTTTCAGTTCAAATGCAGATTTAGGAGCAAAGAAAAATCAAATAAGAGAATGATGATGTACCCATTGTGTTCTCATCCATTTTATACACCAGCTGAGTTTACTGATGAGCAGTAGAGACTGTAATTGTTGGACCTGTTGTTACAAATACAGATGCAGGACACATGAGGTTTAGAAAGACAAAGGACTGCATTCTCTGTTACTTCTTTTGGCCTAAATTAAAGAAGGTTTTGTCTCCGTTTATCAAAACGAGCCACATATGTCAAATAACTAGCAAGCCTGATCAGGCTATCATACCGGCATCACTGCATCCCATTCCTACTATCAGTGGACCCTTTGAACATATCATTGCTTGTGCTCATCCTCGTGAGCTAAATATTTTTTGACTGTTAAGTGTCAGGCCACTAGGTATCCAGCTACCTATCCTCTGCACTCAATAACAACCAGGTTTGAAATCAGAGCACTCTCTCAATTATCTGTCATCTTTGACATTCCCAGAGTTGTTCAGAGGGACCGAGGCGGTAAACCAGGTGGTAGGTAAAACAACGATGGATCAAACACTCTCAGTCATCTGCTTATCATGCACAGAGTCAGGGGGTGCTACAGCATTTTCACCAGACAGTCTCTATTGCGCTTATTCCATACTGAACAAGGCGACGACTGGGAGGGGGCTTGTCGTTGTTGATGTTAGCTGCCAGGCAGGTGGCCCAAGAGAGCACAGGTTTTAGCCCCAATGATCTGTTGTTTGCACATTCTGTACGAGGCCCCTTAGCAATGTTCAGAGACAATTATAAGGACAGTGATCCTCCTAAAAATCTGGTGGAGTATGTGACTGGTTTAGACATAGGTTGTATGTGGCAGGTAACTTGGCACAGGAAAATTAAGCTTCAGCTCAAAAGGAAATGAAGCAGGTATATGATAGAAAGGCTTAGCAGCGCCAGTTTAGTCCTGGTGATCAAGTGCTTGCTCTTTTTCCAGTTGTTGGGTCTCCTTTTCAGTCTAGATTTACAGGTCCTCACACTGTTGTGAAGCAGATGCACATTTAAAGAGTGTTCAACCTGCTTCTCTGGCAAATGCTGTGGTGAGTTCAATCTCTCAGTCTGTGGCAGAGATGGAGAGTGAAGAGCCTCATGGTATAAATCAGGCATTGTGTGGTAGGTTGAAGAGCACTGAAGCTCTTAACAACTTGGACAGTTTGTTAGGCTATCTGCATGAGTCACAGCGTGTTGAGCTAGCTGAGCTTATCAGAAGTTTTCTTAGTTTGTTCGGTGACACTTCTTCACAAACACACTTCATAGAACATGGTATAGCTGTGGGGGATGCAAAACCAATAAAACAACATTTTTTGACATTTTTGTGTGTAACAGTTTTTTTTTTTGTACAATAAAAACAGAGGTTTTTTTTTTTACCCATAAAAACAGTGTTTTTATTGTGTGTCTGATGAGAAACGTAAATATTTAGATGCAGAAGAGAAGTACATGCCAGAGAATAATATAGTTGAACTGCCCTGTTCTAGCTGGACCTTGCTTGCTTGTCTATAAATCTGATAACACTCCCAGATTTTGCACTGGTTTTCGCAAGGTCAATGACGTTACCAAGGCAGATGCATTTCCACTTCCGCAGATGGATGACTGCATCGACCGGGCTGGATCTGCGAAGTTTGAGAGTAAATTCAATCTGCTCAAGGGATATTGGCAAGTACCACTGTCAAAGAGAGCACAAGAAATTTCTGTTTGTAACGCCATCAGGTCCTTATTTATACAAGGTAATGCCTTTTGGTTTACACAATGCATCAATAACGTTTCAGTGTCTAATTAATATGGTGTTTGGTGATTTAGATGGTTGTGCTGTCTATTTAGATTATGTTGTTGTCTACAGTTACAGTTGGTATGGTAGGTTATTACCGCAGATATTGCAAGGACTTTTCCTCTGTTGTTACACTACTTAACCACTTGTTGAAAGCGAATGCTAAATGATTGTGGTCTCCTGTTTGTCAGCAGGCTTTTCTGAACATGCTGTGCTTTGGTGCTGGCTGCTCCCTGTTCGCAGAGGCCTTTTTAAACTGCAGGTGGATGCCAGTCATGTGGGGACAGGTGCAGTATTGCTGCTATTCTGTAATTGAAAAGGAGACCCTGGCATTGGTTTGAACATTGTGTTATTCTGGTGTGTATGTGGGTTCAGGTTTGCTGCTGGATGTCTTTACAGACCATAACCCACTTACATTTTTGAGTTCCTTGAAGTGTCCTAATCAGAGACTTATTAAGTGGTCTCTTTTGTTGCAGTCCTATTGTCTTGTGATACACCACATTGAGAGGTGGCACGCTGTCACATGCACCTGTTTAGAGTGTTGTTTTGAACCTGTGTCGGTTTAACCTGTTCTCTTTCTTGTGCAGTAAACAAACAGGGTCCTGGTGCTGAGGTTGAGGGAGGGAGACTGGCAGGTTGTATAGGTGTATATTTCAGTTGTATAGATTTGCCGTGGTTCCAGTGGGGACCATGTTTTATGCGGGGTGTGGTGACGACCTCACACACATATGCTGATCTCGTGGTGTCTTATGCTGATGTTTGTCATTGATATTGCAGGTCCCAGTAGGGGTGGCTTCCTGATTACCATTGGGAACACATGGCCTGCTGTTCCCAATGGTATAAAATCTGTCCCAGCGTGTCAATTCATGAGAGTCCGAACTAGGATACTCTAATGGTGTGTGCCACGCTCCCCACTCTTGGTTTCATTTTCTAATTTCTTCTACCCATTATTCCACACCATTCTTCAAAACATGCATATATGCTGTCATCACTGATTTAATGACACAAGTAGTTCAATTATTTGTGTTAGTTTATGCTAGTTTTTCATTAGTCAGAAACATAGCTAGCTTGGCCTCTGACTTTTAGCCCACTGATTCACAAATCTTTAGCTTTTAGTTTATAGGCCTGTCCTATATTAACCCTTTTCCAGTCCCTTGTTTTCTTTTTGTCTCTTCCTTGCTTCCTCTGACAATGTCTTCTTGTTCTCTTCGTTGCCTTTGCCATGCTAAGACTGTTGCAATTCAATCTAGGACCTAGGATCTAGGACCAAAATGCAGAACACAGACACAAACAAATAGGGTGGTAAAATGGGGTTTATTGTCAGGAGGATGAATGTGGATGGAAGGGAAAATCTAGGAGACGAGGGCAGAGTAGAGTGGGTAGAGAGCAGGGAGGCAAGCAGGGTAGGATAGGCTTGGCTATGAGTGTGGCAGAGGGGCAGGCAGGCAGGCAGGCAGGCAATGATCCAAGTAAACTGATGAAGACTGGAAAGGAGAGCCGGTATTTTAAGCTGCAGGGTTGATCACTGGGTGGGTTGCAGGTGAGCAGCAGGGAGCAGGTGAGTAGAATGAGTGTGATCAGAAACTTAAGAGAGTGAGGGAGATGCCATGCCCACAGCACAGAGACAGACAGGGGGAGGGGGGAAACAGAAGAAAAGGGAACAACAGAAAGTGGAGGCATGGCCAGGACCGTGACAAAGACTAGTGAGCTAGCTAGCTTCTTTTAGCTAAGCAACAGGTGTTGATATTGATGTGTGACGTGTTGCTGTAAAGCAATAGTGTATGTCATGAGAGGGTGCCAGGTAGGAAACCAAAGTTCCATAGTCCAGTACCAGGCCAGGCGGGCATGCTGTGTCAATGGCAGGGGCGCGTTCTCCCTGTTACATGTCAATGAAATGTGAAAACTGATTCTGAAACTTTAATTTTAAGGTAGAAAAACTACATAGTGAGGCTTTAACGGAGGACTTGACAGGCTGAAAGTGAATCAGTGGAGCTCCCCACTTACTCATTACCTGGTGCTTTAATTGCAGCAAGGAGCATTAACCAACTTGATACTCCACTGAAGCTGCTCTGAAAACTCTCATACTGAAATATGTGTTTATTATTATCTCTTTTCCTGCAAAAATGCTTTAGTGAAGCTGACATAGATAGAAAAAATATACTCATATACTGTAGAGATAGTAAGGTCCCTTGAAGAAAACATATATTATTGGTCTTAAGATCTAATAGTTTTTTTTTTGTTATGACACACAATGTGTCTGTAAAAAACATATTAATCTCCACCCTGCCCTTTAATCCATGCTTAATAAATAGGTTTTACCTCCACATGGTCAGCTGACCTGGCACTCCATGTGGGCCAAGAGCCTCCTCTCATTAAGAGGAGACCTGCAGAGCTGTGGCAATTAACTTCAGCATACTGACTGATACAGCAGTACTTATGTGACATCTCAAATTGGTAGATTTGATACATGTATGCTGTATGTATGCTAACCAGCTGTAGTGCAGAGAATGCCATGCACCCAAAGCTGATCATCCACTTTTTTTCCTGAATTGCCTCAGACCACTGCATGTACACATCAGTGTCTCTTACCTCAGCCCAGTCCGCTTGCTCATAGATTAGGATGATTTTACATAAATAAAAGTACCTTGTCTAGACTTTAAGAAACTTTTACAAATCTTAAACTAACGTCACAATGCAAAGCATAATAACTGGTATGTTTTGCAATTGATCGTCCTTTCAATACAGGTTTCTGTTTCATAATAGTAATTTATCAGGAAGTTGTGAAAATAGACGCGAAAATATTGTGGTCCTCATCTCAGTGCTATCAAAGAATCTCATTTAGCCTTTCAAGATAGTCTAAAGCAAATAGGAAAGTACTCTGAAATGCCAGAGTGGTCTTTATACTTATGGTAAAAAACAAAAAAAAACAAGGTTTCTTTTCAGCACTGTTGCCAGGCTAATGGAGTCATAGCTTTACTGAACCCTGCATTTCTATAAACACTTTAAAGACTTTTAGCTTTTTAAATAATAAAATTCTAATTACCAGAGACAAAAGTAATCACTGCTTGCACTTAACTGTTACAATTTATCTTCAAACACATGAGTCTTAGAAACAGCTGTAAAGCCTAATATACAGTCAGATCTAAAAATATTAGGATAGTGACATGATTCTTGACACAACCCCAATGGTTTTGCAATGAAGCAATAAAGATTTGGTTGAAGAACATACTTTTAACTTAAATTCAAAAGGTTAAATATAAATATCACATTATTTGTTGTAAAACCCTTTTCTTGGGTTTAGTAGGCTACATGACCATGTTAACTGCTTTCTTTTAGGTATCTGCCCAAGGGTCTACTCTAGCCAGCAGCTCAGAGTCTCTTCAAAATAAGACTGGCTTTGAAATAAAAGCATGGTTACTTGTATTAAATAAATTTTAAAAAAAAAGCAACTTAAATTCACACTCCTGATGCTGTTTGTAGATTGTTGTAAAACACTAAACCAATTACAAATGTTTTTTAAACTATATGATGCCAACAAATACAATAAGAAATATTTTCATTTATTTTCAATGCAAGGAAAATCCCTAACAGTTAATAACTGCCTGAAGTCTGGTACCCACGTACATAATTAAACACTGACTTTCCTCCCTTGAGATTACTTTGCCCCACCTTTACTGCAGCATTCTTCAGTTTTGTGACTTATTGTTCATAGGAAAATGTTGTGACACATATAAGAATTCATCCCGCTACTTCTATTAGCAGTCACATCATTAATCAACTCGTGTCCAAATTCCACTGTTAGCCATACATACCCTTGCCATGCCACTGCCTCCACCATGTCCGACCGATGATGTGGTATAGTTTGGTTTCGTCTGTCCAAAGAATCTTGTTTCTAAACTTAAAAGATTTTTTCAAATGTTTTCTGATAAAGTGTAATGTCACCCTCTTGTTCTTCAGTGTTATCAGTGGTTTGCATCTTGTCTTAAACCCTCTGTTTTTGGATTCACGAAGACACCTGTTGATTGAAGATTTTGTCAATTACAAACCCACCTCCTTTCAGTGTTAGTAAGCTCATCAGTTTATTCCTTCTTTGTTAGAATATACCAAAATGTCGACTGAACCAGCTACCATTGAAAATTCAACATACTTAAGCAACAAACTGAGACCTTCAATCTACTTAATTTCTCATGAAATAACGAGGGAACAAGCCACACCTACCCCCTAAAAACTGCTTGCCAGTCAACTGTCTGATTACTTTCTGAAAAAGAGGGAGTTAACAAAAATAGTTGATGCAATATTTTTAATAACCTCATTGGAAGCTGAAAGTCTGAATTTCAGCTACATCTCAGTAGTTTAATCTCAAATCCTTTTATTTTGTGACTACTCAAAAACTGTGTATATTACTCCTTTCAGCCTTTACCAACTAACACAACTTAACCTGTCTCAGATCCCATCCACACTAGACTACTTTTTATTAGCTTTGAATTTTCTGTCTGCCAGTCTGTTTATCCCTTTAAGTACCTTTAATTAAGCATATGCTCATAAAGTCAACCAGGGTTTTCAGAGGCTAAATGGACTGCATCTGGCCGGTATTAATTTTGATTTCTAGTTAAAATGGTGAACTCTTGGATATTAGGAAAAAAATTTCAATAATGTTTAAGTTCAATGCTTTAGTTACCCATTCATGCTGTCCTTCTTGTTATTGTGAACAGCATTATATGCACACCTTCATCTAAATCTTCTTTCCTCTGTTCTCAATTGCTAAGAAATTTCAACCTAATTTCATTTGAACTGATGTCCTTTTGGGGCACTTTAGAATTTATCCAAATTCTGGGAGAAATACATTGATACTGGCCATTTTGCATTCTGTTTGTTTTTTCCAAGCTAGAATTTGTTGTTCCCCTTCCCCCTGACATGATCTGTCTGCCTTCACACTTGTTTGCTGTTGTACTGATCAGTAGAAAATTTGCATAAATTTCATCATCAGAGTACAGCTGTTGGCCACCATTGCCAGGAAATGAGGCTGGCAATGTGCCTCTAACCATAACTCAATATGACATTTTATGTTTTCTATTTCCTTACATTGATCCACTGCTACATCTGACTAACAATGCAGGAACCAGTGTCACCAGTGATTATGTTATGACATCTGTGTTTCTTAAATTCAATACCGTTATATATATATGTTGATATCTTCTTTAAATATTGGGTGGCGGAGTGGCGGAATGTTGCAGATTCTTTTGAACAATAGGAAAACTCTCATAAAATATTAGCAAATGTGTGATGGGCTCTATTTTTATTGATTGGAACATACTCTGGGAGCCAAGCTCACCCTGTCTTCCTAAAACCTTGTGACGTCCCGCCTCAGAGTAAACATGACTGACACATTTTTTTTCTTAACTTATAGGCAACATTTCTGTAAGTCCACAGCTTCTTTGATGTTGCATATAAAATTAGTGATTAGCTTAAGTTACTAGTTATTTCTCTTTCCTTTGTTATTTTACTAAATAAATGCATGTAAAAGTAATTTGTTTCAAAATATGTAAATGTTATGTTACTTTCATCTGTCTGAGTCAGTTCTCCAAGATCAACTTTTTTTTTTATGTGAGACATAAATTTTTTTTTATATGTGGCCTGTATCAGATTTCACTGTGAAGTGGTCATGGTCCTGAAGTTACATGCAAGCACAAAAGAACAAAAAAAAAGTTACAAAAAGAAGTATTTAAAATGCATTGCTGTTAAGAATGCTATGTAATAAAAGAATGAATAGGGGCACAATACTTCTTGCTCTGGTTCTCAATGTTGGCACAAGATGTGAAATATGAAATGTGAGGGAAAGAAATGTCCAATACGAACGTGAGACTTTAAAAATTATTTACCACAAGGCATATACTTAGAGTCATTTTCACATGTTTACACTGACAATCTATTGGGACCTTGAAAATATACTTCAAAACCCATTGGTATCTTGAAAGAATTTTTAACAAGCTTTCCTTACTTTGTGTCTCTCTATTCCCAAATATTTTCAAATTTTTAGATACTTATTTGTGAGTCAGAGGCAGACTGTTACAGCTTAGCTTGTGAACCAAGTGTTGGACACAGAGAGGCAGGCAGACTGGAGGTTTGAGCTAACAAATTATTTATTTCAAAGGTTGAAACAAGGTTTCGAAGAGAAGAAGATATATGCAGAGCGATACTATGGAGCCAAGCTGAGCCAGGGATCCAGGAGTGGAGAGAACAGGTAAAAATGGAGTCTGAGGATTGGCAGTGTGGCGGAGATTCCAGAGAGGGATATGGGCTTGAGACAGGGACTAGGACCAGGGCAGACAGAACTTTGGGGAAAAAAGAACAAATTGAGCTCAGGGAAAATAAGCAAAACATATTCAGATGTGCAAAAAAGGCTAGAGCCAAATACTGACTAGCCGGCAAAACAATGTGGCCAGGTGAATGTGGATGAGCTGGTAATTTAAAGGAGACTTGATTGCAAGGTGGCATACAGCTGGAGTAGCTCGACCTTGATCCAGTACATCTGTCTCCACTCAGATAATCAGATCACAGTGAGGAGGAGCAAGAGTGAGAAAGAGAAACTCCCTAGGCAGAAGTAGAGGGTATGATACAGAAACAAAAAGGAGAGCTGATTGGTTGCCAGCAAAAAAACACACTTACGTGACTGAAATGATACTGAATATTCAAACAGATATCACAAAAAAAGGGGGGAAAAGAGAAAGGAACTCTTCAGCTTACATAATTTTGATGAGTGTAGCAAAGAGAATGAAAGAGAAGGAGTAGCAGTTACAAATCAAATGCACATAAAATTTGTGTGGAGCCAAATAATTACTCACATGCACACACAAACACATACTGATGTAATTATGTGTATAGGAACATTTTAAAAAGATACTGCAATCATTCTTTATGGATGATGCCTACTTTTAAATGCCCCATATTATGCACCTTTTTGACAATGTCATTAGGTCTCAGAGGTCCCCAGAACACGCTTGTAAAGTTTCTTGCTTAAAACACCACTTGGATCATCAGGTATGCTCACACACTACTCTGTTTAACCCTTCTTTTGAACATGCTGTTTCTGTACCTGTAGCTTTACATGCTAATGAGCCAAGGGTGGTCACTCTTTCGGTAAGTTCAAGTGACTTCGGCCACAACCCTATTTGGCCACCCTAACAAGGTTAGGGTGAGGTGCACTCATAATTTATTTGTGTTGAGCTACTCCTGTAACAAAATGATTGCTTCTACTGTATAATATTAAGCTTAAGATAACCACAACGAGTATTTAAGAGGGCATAACTGACATAAATTCAAGATCAGAAAAAAAGGGATAAACTAAATCAAAGCAAATGACAGATATACTTGCTTAACTCTATCAAAACATATCTAATAATAATGTTAATACATCAATAAATGTATTACTGTGTAAGATAAAATAGATTAATTACACATCAGTAGTGGATTACAATTAGCTTACATCTGCGACTAGCTGTGTAAACACATGAACGTGCTAAGAGACGCGGTCCTGTGACTCAATGACGCATTCACATTGATGAGAAAAATACCTCCGATCTCTGGTACTAGGGCAGAAAACATAAAGAAAACATCATGTTTTAAAAAAGGGTTAATTAAGTGTTTGCATTGGTAAGTTAATGTACCTACAAAAAATGTATCCGCTGAAATGTAGACGTCTTTTTCCCCATCTTAGTCAACAGGAAAAAGTCTTTTTGGATCTCATGGCACCATGTGACAGACGCCATACTTGCAATACCATGTTTGGCCTAAAAGTCTGGCTCACTTCCTGGGGGCTTGGGGCACACTCACTCTATTTCATATTTCTGCAAGGTGGGACAAACCAGACAGGAAGGATACACTTCTATTATTTTGGGGTTTTCTGTCAGCAGGCCTGGGACACATTTCCAATTGAAAAATCATGAAAAACTGTATTTTGCATAATATGGGACCTTTAAAACTTTTAAATAGCTTAATGGATACATTAATGTGAGAGGAAGAGATTTTATACATACCTGCACTGATCTTAAATCGTAAAAATCAGGTTACATACAAGGAGACACCTACACCCAATAACTGCATGGAGTTTGATTGTCCCAATAAATTACCCCTGAACACCTACTTAATTCTACTTAACCTCTATTAATTTGCCTTTTACTTGTCTTGTTTGGATAGATATCCTGGCCCCGAACAGCAAATGTACCACTCTCAGTCCAGGGATCAATACATGCAAAAATAGTTTGTGTTTGTTTATATCTACTTTGTGGAAAATTACCAATTATTACTAAATATAACTTAAAATTGATTTTTTCTTTTTTATGACCACAAGCTAATTTTTATTTAATCTAATCTTTCACTTAATCCATCTCGGTGTGTATAAGAGTCTGCTTCCCAGGGTTTGGCCTTGCTTACACAAGGAAAAAATTACCTAACCCTCTTTCTGATAAGATAGTGTGTGTGCTGGACCAAACTGACATGTGTGGCTGATAAATTGGTGATAGGCACACAAATGAAGAAACATTTCAGTGACTCTAAAAAAATTACGTGAGATGCTAACGAACACATTTTAAATTTTAATACATATGAGGTTATCGGTGTGTGGGGGTGTGTGTTTGTGTGTGCGTGTGGGGTAAATATGTAATAAATAATAATTACAAATCAAATTTGCTATGATTACAAATGGTTGAGATATATATATATATATATATATACATATATACATATATACATATATACATATATACATACATACACTAGTATAATAAAATACAAGTAGTATAATAAAATACAAGTATAATACAAGTATAATAAAATACTAAGGGTACCGTCACATATACAAAATGCAGATAGATGGCCATGGCCTGCTGAGGTGAAACTCATATCAAAGTTCACGAAAGCTGATTGACTGGATTCTCTTGCTTGAATCTGCACCATCTCCTGCATGCCAATCAAAACGTGCAGTTCTCTATTTAAGTCTGCTAGGCCTGCGACCAGCCGACCATGTTGTTGAACAGGAATACTGAAAGTTTGGCAATTTTTGCTTGTAAAGTAAGGAAACAGTGCTAACACTGTTGCAAAATGTAAAGCTTTCATTTACATGCATGAACAAGCTCTTTACATAGAAATGCCCTACATCGCATCTAAAGTCACATGAAAGTTATTTTAAATGCAGTCATTTGTATAAAATGATGTATCTCTTACCAAAACATTAATTTTTTCAGCTTTATTGCTCAGTTTTAGGCATCTGTGAGAAAGGTATTAGAAAAGGTCCCAACCAGCCTGATTAAGCCTCTTCTCAGGGCTGTGCAGGTAATTTCAATGTTCATTCTTTGCTTTCACCTTTTAAAAGTATGACTACATTGGTCCTTGAAAGAAACTGGCCCACACAATGTAATGTAACAGATGTAATGTGAGTATTAAATCACCACTGAAGTTTAGGAGTGCAGTTCTTTGTAGTCTGGTTGTGAAGTGTGGTACAAAAGGGTACAATTGCAAATTGTTAGAAAAACTTGCTTTAACAATAATGACTTCTCCATCCCCAGACACAGTGCATCACTGGCTCTATTGACCAGCCATGCTAATTTGCACAGGAAACCTTAACAATTGTCTTCAAGATTTAGCTGACCAGAGATCACA
Organism: Acanthurus lineatus; assembly: GCA_029814665.1. Lineage (NCBI taxonomy): Eukaryota > Metazoa > Chordata > Actinopteri > Acanthuriformes > Acanthuridae > Acanthurus > Acanthurus lineatus. The sequence goes on along the minus strand of JAPZDV010017039.1, from coordinate 6,491 downwards.
CCGAAGCAAGAAACAATTCCTAATTTTATCAGTGGCCAACTTCAATAAAGGTAAATGATGTGGAGATTGGTGCTAGTGCTAATTGCTTACTGAAAAGGTGCCCTGCAGAAGTTGCTTGTACAAAAACACAAGCTATATATCCGCTGATGCAAAGCAAAATTCATTGTGTAGCCTTGAGATTCTTAATGCACTTGGTTACTTTGCCCACTTTGTTCATGTAATGCTCATCATGCACACATGAATGAAACACAACACATGCCAATGTTTACACTATGTTCACTATCTGCAAAAGGATATAGGAACCAAGAAAGGCAGAGAAGAGGACGAATAGCAAGTAAACATGAATGAGTAAGTCTGAGAAAAACAAAATGTAAACACAACTTCTTTTTGTTTACAAGAAACGCAACAAGGCACCTTAAGAATGATGACAATATAATTTGTCATGTTTTTACAAGTGCAAAGTACAGGAAAGTGAAGTCTGCCCTCGCAGTCTGCCAGAGAGATCAAATCAAGTGAAAGTGCCTGTGTGGGTGGAACATGGGTGTCAAGGGACTTAAAGATTGACCGGCAGATCTGTATATAGCTTCCCTCTTTCTGCTCTATGAAATGTACCCTCTTTGCACTGTATCATTATAAATGTTGATAAACTGGTCGTGGAACACCTCCAACTCACATCCAGGCATTGTCTTATTCCCCTTGCAGTACTCTTGCATTACTTCATTGTTGACTGTGTAACTGCTGTGGCAGAACAGTACTATATTTGTGGTGGTTGGACTAGTTTTGTGTGTGTGCTTGTGTACTGTGAAGTTGTGTAGGGATCTTTGTGTGTACTTTTTTGGCAAAAGCTGGGTATAGCTTACTGGTGCTTGAGAAAAGACTATCATGTACCTGTGTCTCATTGCGATCGAGAGCAGCATATATATACCCTGAGTTGGAGATTACATTGCCAGATTTTTTCTGCTGTCAGTGGTGGAGGTGGCTAACTCTAGTGTTTTGCTAGTGTTCCCTTTGAGTTATTCTCTTGTGCCTCTCTTGAGATTCCTATTAACTTCTGCTCTCTTCTTTTTGCAATGTCAACTACCGTGCCGCCCAGCCTGCAGCCTCCTCTGCCTTGTACCATCGACCCCACACTCTCTGCCATCATCCCCTACCTGAACCTCCACCAGTGCCCCCTTCCATCTTCCATACAATGTGCCACTTCAGTGCTCCCTTTTTTCTGTGCCACACACCATCTCATGCCTTGCCAGCCAGTCTTCTCAAAGACTGACACAAGAGTTATCCCTTAGCTCTTTTGTATTTGTGCGAGAGGGGCTCACTACTGCCTATGATGTGCGAAGTATTAAAACTGTATCAAATTGCTGCAGTATAGTTGACCAAAAACAACTATACTGTACAGTCTTCTCAAAGACTGGCTGGTGGACAGATCTTCCCTCTTTTGTGATTTTTTGTGGTTTATCCCTGAAGCAGTACCTCTAATAATCAAAGAAAACATTGGTATAAGCTGATTTGCTGTTGGTGACATGCCTTACGTTCTAAAACTGGCCTCTGGCGACTTGACAAGCTGAGTTGCAGGCAGCACAGTCAGCCAGCTTGAGTCAAGCTGAGGATGGACCAGTCTACAACTTCCTCTACTACTGTTCTGTTGTGTCACAAATCTTTGGTGTAAACTGGCCTGCAGAGTTTCAATGCCAAACCAATACTGTCATGTTTTTCAACATTTTGTTTGCTAAAGCTTTACTGCAAGGATACATCTTTAATTATTTCAGTGTAAAGGATTTTTAAATTAGCAAAAATGAGAAGTCACCGAGTGAATTTAACCAGCTGCCACCAATGTTAATGAGAACAAGGAGCAGTTGCATCTTAAGGTCTGTGTCTTAATTCTCAACTGTCATTCATAGGTGCTTAATCTCTAATAAGGCACCTTTTCTTTTTTTTTAAAATATTTAGTGATGTAAGCCTGGTTATTTACTGCTCGAATACACCTTTATCATAGTGGTTCAATAATAGCATCATGGCCAAGTCTGTCAGGGATTGAGTTTGTCATGTTGTTGTTTCTCTTGTTCAATTTTTGCTTTATTTGGTAGTCTCGTCTCCCCTTGTGTTGTCTCTATGTTTACTTCCTCCCTCCCTTTGGACTGCATTAAAGACCCTGAGACTGCCAGTCCCTGTGTGTAGCTGCTGCATTATTGTGTCCCCCTGCCTGTGAATTCCTGACAAAGGCCAATGTGGATAAAATGTTTATAAAATATGCATGACAGGAGAGTAAGAGCAAACAGTTTGACATCATTGCCTCACTGACAAATTCTTTGTAAAAGCATTAAAATTCACAAACAAAACAATTTTTTTCTTTATGACATGAATGATTAAGTCTTGTCTAGGCTCCACTCCCTTTCAACGGGCCCCATCCTTTCTCTATCAGAAGCAGACCTCTTCTCACTTCTTGACAGATAAGAGATGTGTAGGTAAGATTCACAAGTTGGGCTTAAATGATTAGAACAATCTGAAAGGGTTTCTGACACATTGGTAGTGCAGAGAATAAAGAGTTGGTGGAAACTCATACAGCATAGGTGAATTTGTATGTCTTAGCTCCAAACATAAGCATAAAAAACTGCTGTGAGATAGTGAGGTTTTTCAAAGTATTTGGCTGAGGGTTGATTTATTAACTAAATGCTGACTTTCTACAATGACCTCTTAGATGTTTAATATAGTATGCAGTCTGCCCTGTATCTGTCTACTTCATGTAATATATGATTTATCCTTGCACGAAATAATGTTAAGTTTATAAATGCAGACACAGTCACTGAGATGAGCAGGAATTAACCAGCAAGGAGCAATTTATTGTGAATTCTAAGGCACAGTCAGAGAGTGAATTTAGTCTTTTTAAAAAGGTAATATTCCAAGGAGCTGAGAGCCACTAGAAGACTGAGGCGTATGACCCGGAGGCAGACCCAACACTCAGGGCCAATGTAGTTCAAGAGAGAAGGAAATGGAGCTTGTGCAGAGTCGAGGAAGGCAAAGATAGAATATAAGGTAGATGGCTAGTCCTAGGAGATCCTGGGCATGAGAGAAAAACAAAGTACTGGAATAAGTGACAAGCAACACCAAAACTCGAAGTGCCAGACAAGATACCACAGGAAGGTGACAGACAATCTGGTGACAAATGGAAGAGTTAGCCAGTCTTTAATACTGCAGAGATGAAAATTGCTTGATTGCGTGATCAGGAACAGTTGTGTGATGAACAGCAGGTGTGCCAAATGATCCTGAAAGAAAAACCTCAGGCTCCGCCCAGCTCCCAACACACAAACACAGAACACAGACAGGGGGAGACAGACCCATATGATGGAGAGGAGAGCATGGGAAAAACAAAGGGTGAACACACAGAGCCTTAACAAATTTTCTGATCCATTGTTATGTTACTAACTCTTAATTGTCATAAACCTAAATCAATGTTGAGCATTATCTGCTCCTGGATCACACAGAGAAAACCAAGCTTTAAAGTTGCAGTATATCTGATGACTAACTTATGGCCCGAGATTACTTTAATAATAACAAAATGCCTTCTGCTCAGCTGGCAGTTCCTGTAATCCATGTTCCAGCATTGCTCTTGTATTTCAGATCAGGATTTTTATCTTTTCTACACCTCAGCCTACCGATCACTTCACACCCACCTGCATCAGCATCATCTCAGCATCATCCTCTCCTCAGTCTTCTCACTCTGATACTTAAGCTGCTCAGTTCTCACTATATATATTCCAGTATACCTTCTGTTAAGCTGCCTTGGCTCTGTTGCACATCTCCTTTTGCTGAAAAGATGTGAGGAAAGGTATGATGAGAGTTGGAATAATTATATCTACAATCACATTTTTATCCATCAGTATCACAAGCTAGGTGGTGATCAGGAACTGAGACTTTTCTTACTTCAACCTGGATTTTAAAACTGTTTCAGTGTGGTTTGTCATGCACTTACATCACTCCCTTCTTTGGACCCACATCCTGATGTGCTCATTTCCTTCTCAGCTTGTGATGCCCTGTCCTGCAAGGAGTAAAATGCCTGAAAGTATAAAAAATTTAACCTCAGTGGTGTTCAGAAGTAAAAATATAGAAACCAAGTCACAGTTTCTTGAACAGGGTTAAAGTCAAGTGCTCATAACAGCTTAGACAGTGCCATGTGCAGAAACATGACAAGTCATGTTTTTGCACAGAAGAAGTCACATTGCCAGTAATTGAAATCAAATGGTCTACTATTGTCATTGAAAATCGGCTTTCTTAAATGAACATTACCAGGAAAAGCTGTTAAACTCCGTATGTCACCAGTTAGTGACAGTATTTGAATTGATAACATCTAGAAATGTCCAAAAAATTACACCACTACAATGATTTCCAGATATTTATTTCCACAGCACTAAATCAATCACATTACATCATGGTATGAATTGACACAATTCTGTTCTACAATCCCTCAGAACCCAATATACCAGAACTCAAAATGCCCTCTGTCAATCAGCTGGGAAAACTATGAAAGGCTTTGACAGAATTTAGGGTGAAGAATTTTTAGTTGGATCTTTTTTGGATCTGGGTACTTCTTTTACCACTCTAAACTCTAAACAAAATATTTAATTCACACACTGGGGCACTGCTGTTAGAAAATAGGAAACTTTCCATGCTTCTCCTTCTTTGCATCTCCCAGTTGAGGCACCAGATTTCGTTTACACCATTCACCTAACCTCTGCTGAATATCTAATATTGGCAATAGGCCTCAGGAGGCAGGCTTTTGCGTTTTCTTTTCCTTTGAGCACTGTGTAATTCCTAGAATTACAATGCAAATTAATAAAGACGTCAAAAAAATGAGTCCTTTGGGCTTCAAGTGAGAGCAGCAGGAGATGGCCTCCTCTCAGGCAGTTTCTGCACAGTTAAGTGCTGTGTTGCATTAGTCACAGTAGAAACCATTGACAGGCATGATGCATTTCCATAAATTCACTGAGAGCTTTTGATTAATGTAATTGGCTTGGCTTCAGTTACTACAATTTTATGCATACATAATTGTATCATGGGGACAGCTGCTGTTTGCCCCATTTATTTACAAGCCTATAGCATCAATCATTTATGTAGTTGTTTCTATAACGAGGTATTTAATAGGTTTTTTGTGTAATAAACAATAGATCATTAGGAGTAAGATGGGACCTGCCTCAAAAGCCATGAGCTTTATCTGAAGGAACAGTCTGACATGTTCAGAAATACTGTATACGCTTACTTACTTGTAATTAGAAAGAGTCTAATAAAATAATACTATAGTACTGTCATGTCCAAGAAGTCATGTTCAGTTATATTTAGTTTTGTCTCGTGTCTATGTTGTCTTGTGACTTCCTGTTTTATTTTGACTTCTAACTCTCTTCTTGTTTCAGGTAACTTGCTCCTTCCCCTTGTACGTTTCCCACTGGTCTGATTGTCTGCCCTGCCCTTATTGTTTCCACCTGTTTCCCATTACATTGTGTATGTGTGGGTATATATAGTCTGTGCTTCCCTTTGTCCTGTGCCAGTTCGTCTTGTTTTGTGAAGCTAGAGAACCTACACCAGCCCATGCCACATTTCTTGTCAAGTCAGTTTTGTATTCTTTGCTACTTTGCTTAGTTTTTGCCATAGTCTTGCCTTATGTTATTTTGATACGTTGTCTTGCCTTTTTATATAATCATAGTTGTTTTCCTCTGTAAAAATTATTTTCCTTTGATACTTTGTCATTAAAAGATTGTTTATTTGAACTTTGAACTGTCTCCTGAGTCGTGCATTTGGGTTCAAGTCCTAGTTCAGTTGTGACAAGTACTGGTATAAACGAACATAAAAGAATATCCAAACCAAAAAATGGAAGGTGTTGAGTCAAATAAGAAAAAAGCATGAAATTAACCACATGAATGGCTCTCATACTGCAGGGCTCAATATTTTCCATTTGATACACCAAAGTAATAACTTTTTAAGCCACACTGCCTTTCATCAGACTTGAGTGACAATGCACGACACCACCTTACATACATATGTGAGAACTGTCATATCAAGACAGTTCCCTGACACAGTGATACTGTGTAGATACACATGCATCACATTTCACAGTTTTTATTCATACAGTAACTAAAACAAGTGTGAAAAAGGAAGAAAAGAAAAACAATTTTCCCAAAATACATAGCACACTTAGTATATTTCCACCACAAAATATATTATGAATAGAGCACATAAAGAAGGTTTCCTGTAAAGTCAGAGGGCAACAGAAGCATCCAGTGTTTTCCATCTCAACTGTTAAGGTCTGAACTAAAAAGGCAGGACCCAAGTGCAGAATTTGTAACAAAGTAAAGTTTATTTATTACAAACGGATAACAAAAAGCGCCTTGCGGGATAATAATAGAACAACTCAAAATCACCACTACGGGAAAAACTCACACTAAAAAACAAACACAAAAAGGCCACGTCGGGCAAAACCAAAAGTGTCCAGAAGGGAAAAAACT
>JAPZDV010016404.1:0-34413 GCA_029814665.1 Acanthurus lineatus | reverse complement strand
GTCATTCTTAGGTCAAAACAGCTGTGAACAGCTGAGGCTACAGACTAATTACAAAGGCATACAAAAATTCCATCACAACTGTCATTACTGACACAGTTGAAGTGTACATTGCAATAAAGCTCAACTTGAGCAGAATGTGAGACAAAAGTGTGTCCTTTACCTGTGACTGCGATATACATTGAGCAGGATGATGACAAAGCCCAGGCAGTAACAGGCCAGGTAAGGGCTGCCAAAGAGCCTGGAGAGTCTCCGTGTTCGATGCTCCCATCTCGCCACCTGACAAATGAAAAATAGACAGAGGTCGTGAAATGATGTGTGAGATGAGATGATTGTACCAGATCCCTATCTGCCAAAAAATAAAAATAAAAATAACTTAGTAAATGTACGGTAGAGGGCTTGAGGGAACCTTGACCATTGTGACCCACCTGCTGCCCAAGAGCTGTCAGGGAAAATGTATATTTCATAACATAAACAAGACACAACCAGCTGAAGATGTTTGCCCTAGTTTACATCCAATGCAAAGCATGCAAGATCTAGAGCAAATGTATAGCTGTTTTTTCAGCTAATACAGTTGTTGTTTTCAAACCTGTCACCCATGACGTATAATATATACACGGAAAAAGTACTTGCAGCCATCTGTGCATCCATGGCCGTGTTGGTCTTAAAGTGAGTTGTGGTCAGTGGGCTTTGTTTGCACATCCAGCCAGGGGAAAGGGATTGGGTCCCTGACCAACAAAAACCTGGTCAGAACTATCCTTCAACACGTGCTTTATTGCCTCTTTGAATCACATCCCTGCTCTTAAAAAGGGGACTGTATAAATAAAGCTTCTAACTTATTTACTTACTAATTTAGTCAATATAATATTAATATTTTGTTCTCTTAAGGGCACATTATTCAGATAGTAGGAATCACCTTAAAATGGGTTCACTAAGTGCATTCTACTATATAGTTAATCAGCTCTGACACACTAAATCATCCAGTCAATAAGCCTAAACTGTGTCAAACAGCTCAAACTTTCCAGGTGTGAGTTTTTCATTCATAACTGATTTTATGCAAAGCAGCAAACTAAAAGCTGTGGTCAGGAACTTGACAGGACAGAGTGAACTCTTCAGAGGAAAGAAATGTAATAAACTTAACTACTATTTTACCCATTTGCAGCTCAGCAACTATTAATTTGTGACCCCAATCTCGCAACTTTTCATGGCCCACATTCAAGTAGTAATGCCCCAGGTGAAGGCTGACCTGACATTTAAAGGAAATGGGAGATGACATATCATTTAAATTCATGTTAGGCCTAAAACACACCTATCATTACTAAATACAATTCCTTTGCACAATACTTTGCCTCCAGATTATGTGTTGTTTACTAAAAAAAGGGTTTTGGATAGAACCTAAATGCACTGGTGCCATACACTTTAGACCTTCACTATCCATTTAGATGTGCAAACGAGGCCCTTTGTTAGTCTTGACCTTGCAAGATGCAGGATGGTTTTAAACAAGATTTGTGTTGAGCCATTTCCAACTCGAAATATGCACATTGTTATTCATTATATAACTACATTTTAAAAAACCCTGGTTTTGGGTCAAAGCTGTTGAATGATTTATAAATGATCTACCTAGAATTTAACGGACTAATTATCCTTCACTTTTCCATCATCCTGTGCCAGTTGATTAAATTGTGACGCTGTCTCAAAGACCTCACGATCCTGATGACATCTTCTGCCAGATACAGTCACAGGGAATGCATTAGTCTGTTGTTTTACCACACAGGTGACGTCACAGTCAGGTATTATTAGAGGTTGCTATGCCTGGTTTGTGACTTCACAGATGATATAACTGTTGGCTTTTTATTGCAGGCTATTAGGCTCTTATGTGACTTCATTGATGATGTTGCAGTCCAGATATGGAAGCTCATAAAGAGACTTGTGAAGGATAATATTAAACATTCTGGTGTGGACATGGCTCACTTAGATGGGATGCCACTGACCTCCCCTGACACCTTTACAGGTAAAAGTGAGGTAAAAGAGTCCCACATCATGTAGTAAACATGTGATTATCTATTTAAGGTAAGAGCAGCCATTTTAAAATGTACCACCAACAAAGATATTTACACATTTTTCAAACCTTTCTTTTTTTATACAATGGCAGAGGTTCTGTGTGATTCAGGGATTCCATTACCCTTCCTGCTGTTTAGAAATGTCAAAAAAAAATTACTAAAACATTTCACAAAGAAAAAAAAAACTCAAAAATAACAGTTTCTGCATTATCAGAGCTCTTTCTGTGACACAAGCATTTTAATAACTACCATCATCCTGTGCTTCAGCTTTCAGGGGAAAACATAATCACTAACATGTTGGTGAATTGTTGTGTTCATAATTTTAAGTCTGCTCATAACTTTGCTGTTAAGTCTTAGCAGTGATCGGACAAAGAGAGTCAAACAGGGACAGAATGGGCTGATACATCTTCCCGTCTGACCTCAGACAGCTCAGGGTTTTACAGTGACTAACCAGAAAAAAACAGACTGAATGGAGGGGTTATCTAATGAACAAATGACTGTGTTTAGAAAGAAAGCATGTCTGACAGTAAATAAGAGTGTTTTTAAAAAAAAAATCAGAAAAACCTAAAACTCTGGCAAGAAAACAAGCTCTGCAAAACATGTTTCATAATCAGGGCCTTAGAGTTTGGAACATCCCTCAAATTGCATGTTTTTGGCTAATGGATGTTTTTTTTAAACTTATTTGAGTACATTTCTTCATGGATTTGCCTTTCTGAAGACCTTATTAGAAGTTGTTGGTGTCTACAGTAAAAGTTCAAAACAACCTTAACAGCTTTATTGTCACTCCTCCATGCATATTTGTATGATTAACTTATAGCACAACATGGTCAGTTTGTACCTAATAAATCAAACAACAGAGCACATTTTGTTTTTGAACGCTACTTTACGCCTGGAGCATATTCATTGATTTATAACTGCCTTGATCAAAATAATGTCAGTTTTGAGTACCCATGAAAACAAAATGTTTATTTCCTGAAACAATAGTGTACTTGTTTAGCTTTCACTTTTGAGACAGTCCCTAACATCATGTTCACAGTTTTAGGACACCCTTGATGTCAGAGCATAAGGCAAAAATAAAATGAATGGTACATCATGCACTGCACAGCAAATATGCTCCAATCTGATAAATATTCATTTATTTTCAATATCTTTTGAATAAAATCATTAAAAATAGTCGAGGATGAACCTAATTTACATCCCTATGATGGACGATACATACAAGCTAACCAAACAGCTGGGTCTCCTAACTGATGTTTCTCCTAACTGATTTTTCTTTTTTTAAAGTTTTATTTCCCTGTCATTTACAATGGAAAACTATTATAATTCTATTTAGTTATATAACATAAAGCACTTGATCGGTCTGCCCACATGGAGAACCTGTCTGTCGGTGGCATTAGTGACTGAAAGGGCTGTTGATGGATTAAACTGTCGGTGGGCTGAGGAAGGACGTAGATGTGTTTAAAACACTGGAGAAGAAAAAAAAAGACACATGCGTTGCTATGGCAACACCCTATTTGTATATAAGAGAGGAAAGATAGAAACCAAGTAGGGAAATGAATAAAAGGTGAGAGGAAACAAACTTTATATGATGTAAAGGGAGATTAAGTCAGGGTTTTAGTGACTGCAGAACCAAACTAAGCTCTATGGAGAAAGCTGACCATCAAGATTGATTTTATGAATATGCTGAAAGCATAGTTTTTGATCTTAATCACAAAGCATCCTGTACTAGCGTCATGTTTGAAATCTTTTTGTCCCTCTTCATGTTCTTCTGACCCCCACTTCTGCCATTTTCACGTCTAAAGACAAAACTGGCATTTCTTATGGTACACTGGGTGCCTGAACCCTGGTCTCTTCTCTGACAGCCCTGTGTGACCCAAAACTGTAAAGCCATCTACCAGCCCATCCACCAATCCCAAGAGCATCAAATTTTGCCATGCACAGGGTAATGTTGTACTAACTTTTAAGTCCAGTGCATTGCTAACAAACACTAATGATGTTATCACACCTGGACCTTTTTGCTTTGTTCCAAAACAGATGATTTGTTTGAATCCACTTGTATTTTTCCCTTGGGTTGTTTAGTGTTCACACTGCATTACTGTAAAGCATACCACAGCACACACCCTTGCAGGGCTTTCCTAATGCCATTTCCTAACTGCCTCATGAGTGCTGCTCACACTTTGCACTGTGGGACAGCTCCTTGACAACGACAACAACAAAATTAGTTGTTTGTCACATAAGATTTCATTAAAAAACCCCAACCATAACCACAAAAACATAAAGAAACATTAGCAACAAACACTGCTGAAGCTCCATGTTGACAAGAAATCTTTTGGCATCTGCTGCCAGGCAGCGTATACAGTATATAGGTATGAAAGCACCCCAAGTGCTTCAAAAAAGTGACACCAATGGGTCCTGACCAAGCTGCCACATGCAAAGAGTCAGGAGTAAGAGGAGAGGACTGCTATGTAATTAAAGCCCAATAATTTAAGCAATTTGTGACTCAAACTAAGGTTACATCCAAATAATGAATTACAATATGCTCTGTGGGATGCTAGAACCAGGGATGATTTCTACTATGTGTTCAGTCTCAGAAATAATAAAACAGCTGGGTTGATGCAGAAAACCTGTGAAAACACTGCAAACACCTTTTTAACAACAGAAAAAACTGACTATAAATTATCTAAGGAATCAAAGAGAATTGAACAAATAGGCAGGATGGATAATGGTATCAACAAAATCTCATATGTAAGATATTACAGCACACATCATTGTTACTTGGTCAGCCAAAATTAGATTGATCTTTTGTTGGCATTACCTGAAAATAGTCTTCAGGTCTATCAAGATATTAAGCTAAAGGTACCCTTTTGCATGTGATGTAACAGGCCATCAATGTCAAAATTAGATACTTAAAGCAAGATTTAGCTAGTAAAAGAAGGGACAAAGTCCTAATAGGGTGGGGGTGGGGCTAGAGTTGTTGGTCACACACAGGATTGTTCCTTGTAAAACCGAAAGTGTAATCTTAAGTGTCAAAGAAATGGTCTTTCCCTAAACCTAACCAAACTATGTGGGTTTCAGAAAGTTGACCATGTGTATTTTTTTTAATCTAATCCTATCTATTCTCTTGATGCCTATAATCCCAAAGTCTGGACGCTGAACATGGATGCTACAAAGGAGCTTCTGCATCCATATGAGACACAAAGGGGTATGACAAAAGTCGAAGAGCTGGGACGAGAACATGTTGGACAGCAGTGTATTAAAAAGTGCATTAAAACTCTGTCCCATCCATACAAGTGCAACAGGAAGATTCCTCTGTATAGAGGAATAAAAAAAAATAAAAAGGCTCCAAAAGGTTTTTTTCACAGGAGACAAGACAGATGCTCTCAGAAAGCATCTGTCTTGTGTTGACTTCTGAATTTTAGGCCTCAAATTGTTAATATGTCCCTGAGTACATATCTCTTTTAGACACCTTTTCAAGTACATCACATTTTAATTGACATGAATACAGGACAAATATCAGAGGGGCACATGATGTTACTGTTCAAGTACCCTTAACAAAACAGGTTTATGGTCTCCAACTCAGGTTAAAAGGCTCTGCATGGAGTAGTACAAAGAAAAAATTGTAAGAAAGTGTTAGCGTGTTATTTATAAAGGAGGAAGAGGAAATTGCTTACGATAAAAGATGTGCTGTACACCAAGAGACATGTTGTGACCTACGACAATGACGCGTTTATTAGTTTCCAACATAGGTGGACAAGGTGTGAGTCCACGTGAAGAACTCTTGAACTGAGGGTTATGTAATCGCACTTGATCGTGTTTTTCCTGAGATCCATGTGAGCAGCATAGAGTATATCTTAATTATGATGACTTGGAAACTAGGGGAAGAGGGAGGGGGGCTGATTAGAACAAAACCAATGGCACTTTGTGAGAAAACGAAAATTTAAAGACATGTAATGTACTTTACTGCAATTACTTGTCAGTGACATTTGTTTCTTTTTTAATTACACCTCATCTCCTGCAAGAGGTTTTTTTAACGAACACACACATGGATAATTTGGAACCCAAGAACACATACTATTAACCTGTGGCAAACATGTCAAGCACTCTCCAATATCCTCATTAGCTAGGCCATTTATGGGGGCACACTTTAATGCAAAAGAGCCATAGGACTGGAGGCTATGTCATAATGACCCAATGTGATTTTACTACCATTCGTTGTATGATGGAGTAGACTAAAAATACCCTGATGTTCTGCAGACAGACCCCTGATGCTGTTATCAAATCATCAATAAAGCCATGGGAATAGCAGAATGTAGGGAAAAGGACAGAGAGTGGCGCCAGCTTGGCAGAACTAGCAGCCCCTTTAAGACAAATTTAATCAAGGCTTAGGTAACAGGTCCTCCTGCATCCCTGCAAGCACACTTAAATCTGAGAGGCCTGAGGCACTTGAAAAGGCTCAAACTCAGGACATCAGAAACACATCTTGAGAGGGGAGAGACCTCTGATTTTCCTTCATATGAGAATATCTGAGCAGATTAAAAAGGGGAAAATAACCTAAGCTCCCTCCAGTTCTTTCTTATCTCATTGCACCATAATACAAGCACCAGGAAAAACACACCTGAAAACCAGAATTTGAAGCCCAACTTATGTAATACTACGAAGTGAATAGCGTACTTTGGAGAACTTTGAGCTGTGGACTTTTCAGTCCCTCTAGGGTAAAAAAAATTTGCAGCCTTGACTCTGATTCTGTCAACCTGATAAGCAGCTAGTGGCTGATCCATTAAATCAATGAACAGTTTTGTATAATAGAGGGGACAACCTGCACAAATGCACACACACGCACAGCCTGGCATATTAATTCAAGGATGTGTGCCGTCCTAGAGTAACGAGGAGCTTGAGAACAAGAACATAGATGGATAGCATGCACACACGCAACACCCTGATTAAATCCTTCTCAATTCAGAAAACAAGGACTGAAAAGAAAATACAGGGAGCACAGGCTCTTTTACCAAAACAAACCCATTTTAGATAATGGATCAAAATCTGGAGGAAAGGCAAATGATTTTAGCTATGCTAACAGTGTAGCTGTAGGGATGGTAGTATTGCATGACAGCTGCCACCACATTGGCCAATGATGATGGCCAAATGATAAAAAAAGTTAGAAAATGTGTGTCCAAATGTCGACACTAAACTGTAGATATTAATAGTCCTGAGTTGATTAATCCTGATATTTTGGTGACATCTTTTATATTTCTTATCTACTTGTCCCCCATATGGCTACCAAAATAAAGAAAAAAGACACTAGAAGAGACAAATTGAAAACAAATCATGCTCAACTCATTTCATGTTTTTTACAATGTAAATCTTCACCATTCAGGGCCTTCCATTGTTTTTTTCACTTGGGCTCTCTCTGGAAATGATGTCAGCTTTTCAATATTCCTTTCTCATTGTTGAATAACCAAATGTTCATGAAATTTTGTTTGTAACATAAAAAATCCTCACGGTTTACCCTTTTTATCCCTTGGCACATAACCCAATGACCTTCCATCATTGTTGAAGGGAAAACTGTTAGCTGCTCTAACCACTGCAACTTTGTGTGTCTTCACTACCTTTAAACTAACAGATAAAACAATGAGACCAAGGTTGATATTCCTAGGAAAATACCATTAGTAAGTCTGTGCCATTTTGCTCTCCAATTATCTCTGCCCTTGAGACATGTCTTCTTAGTTAGAGCCCATTGAAAGTATGACCTCCATCATGACCGCAAGAGTTCTACCTCAAGTCAAAAGCAAGAGGTCAAATCTATTATATCACAGTCATTATATCATCTACTATATCATATTGATCACACAATTCAACTAAAACACTTAAAATATACATAACATATAATTAATACCCGCAGATATCAAGATTACAGACTTAAATGTTTGAAACAATTGTGGCTACTTTATATTGAACTGGCATTGCAAGTCTGAGATTTTAGCTTTTTAGCCTTTAACACAGCTATGTCACTATAATTACTGCCCTTAAGGTACAAAAACTTAAGTCAAGCTGTGATTTAGCCTCTTGAAACTCATTTTATTTGAGAACAATAATTTTCCTTTGCATTGACCTTATTCTATACTAATATTATACTAAGCTAGAGAACTGGGGAGAGTAATATTATTAGACAATACGCAGCTATTTCATATTTTGCAAGTCAGTGTAAGCTGTCAATTTATTGCTGCAAATCAATGAGTAGGATGTTTTATAGCAACAGGTTTTTTTTATATTTTTGACAACAGCTGTGTGCCGCAAATGAAACTTAAAATATGTCAAGCAACAGATTTAAATTATGAAATTCAAAAAGATTTTTGATACCCAGCCCAGAGTAACAACAGCTCTCTGGACATGGCTTCTATGTGACTCACACAAACATTAGCCAATAATGCATGAGTATATCTGAGGTCAGATCACCCTGGCCATTAGTGCAATGCAGTCCGGTAAATAAGAACACATAAAGAACTCATACCTAAGTAGTTGGAGTAAATAAATGAGGCTTTAATTTAAAATTTTCAGGTTTATTTTTAATTTTATCTATAAATCAGGAGTGAAGCAACAGCCAGCTGGAGACATAAGTTTGTTTGTTTTTAACTCAAGCACATGATGGACAATGAAGCTTGTCTGCTTTTAAGAACCTTTCTTCTAAGAAAGAGGTGGCCAACCTGTGGCTCATGCAGCTCTTTGCCCAGTTTCATGCGGCTCTTACGTTCATGTCGAATTTTGTGTTTGTTTGTTTTTTTTTATGTGTATGTGTGTGCGCGTTCGCTTAGCTTGAGTTCAATATGCTACTTTCATCTCACGCTCAAGCGCGTTTGATGCAAATTTTTGGGAGGGAAAACCTCATTGACCTGTTCTGATGACACACGAGAAAGAACTGCTTTGAGTGGCAACAACTGACTATAAACCAGATTTGAAAAGGATTGTTCAAGGCATGGAATGCCAGAAGTCCCACCAAGCAACATGCATGGTGAGAGAAAAACGCCATTTTAAATTATTATATTTTTGTTTGTAGATTTGGTTGAACTGAGAGTTTGTGTTTGTGAGACAGTGCACACAATGCTCATTGTTGAAAATGACTGGCCTGTGGTCTTAGTACTGTAGGAGTTAGTTTTTGTCATTATCATGTTGTGACATTTACAGTAAATCTGGCTGAGCGGAGGTCTGTGTGTGAGTGTGAGAGAGAGCGAGAGAGTGAGAGGAAGGGATGGGGGCAGTTCATGGGTGCCCATGCGTATGATGTGGCTATTTGCAGTAACAGTAAAAAATGTGGCTCTTGTTCTCTGACTGGTTGGCCACCCCTGTTCTAAGATATCATAAATCCTTGCTATTAAAAATAAAAAAAACTACATAACCTGAGTCCTTAAACCCTTGTACATAACCAAGGATAATAAACAGCAAACCAATTTCAGAAATATGAATATAAATGTCAACAATGTCAGCAGTGTTAACATGGCTTTCAGTGTCCACCAATGTGACTCTCTCTTTCTCACACAGACAGACAGACAGACATACACACACACAAAATTTAGCCCACAGCGTTGGGTTCAGCTGAGGTGAGATCACTCAGGCAATCAGTGTAATCAGGTTCAATAAATGCATGAAAACAACGAACATAATCATTGATTCATCAGTAAAGTCATTAATATTGATTTATATAACTCTTACCTGACTGAACCAAATATGTATGAACAGTAAAGACTTGGACTGACCCAGATCAGCAAGAGATATTGATGTTTTCAGCATCAAAGTCATTTGAGGACAAGCTGCTTTTAAGTGATTTTTGTCCACAAGTCCAAAAGACTTAGAACACAACAATATCCATGATCTACTTTAAAAAGTTTATATGACTTATCAAACAAGTGTCTACATACATGTTCAGTAGAAACAGCAAAAACTAAACTGATCTCTTTCTTTTCTCCTACTCCTACATTTATGAAGCACATTTCTCCTCCATTAGGTGAAGAAAGAGACTAATTACAGTACAAGTGAGCACTCTGCAGCTTGCTGTTTCAGACAGGTTGAAGTAAAGTGAAATCCTCATTTTAATCCTCAAAGTATAAAAATTAAACCCTGAGCTTTAATTTCATCTTTCAATGTCTCCAAAACAGAGCAGAACGCTGTGAAAGTCTTGAGATTCTGCAGAACGTCTGCAAATTTGGGTGTTTGTTTAGAATTTTATTGTCAGTGACAAGAACTTAAAAAACCACAAGTGATTTTTTTTTTTGCTCTATTTTATCTATTTGAGCCCTTCACAGGTTTGGCTAAGACTGTCTGTTTGAGCTTTAACCAGGCAGACTTTCCATGTGGGCACTCATGGTTTACTTATGAGGGTTTTGAGAAATAAACAGTGAGCTATCTTTTGGTTTTACGTTCATTTAGAGTGATAGCTAATATGGGTTACTGCGGCCTTTTTGACTATTTGATTTTCCAGCTGACCCTGAGTTTAGGAGTGATGCAATTTCCGTGGTACAAAGAAACTGTGGCTGGAAAACTCATGCTTGTAATTTGAGAGATTCCTTTAATAGGTAAGAGTTAAAGGCATTGTCAACTGTGAAGCTCTGAAACTCCAAAGCCTTCATGAAAATACTGTGTTTTTAATCTGTTGTGTCAAAATGAACATCTGAAAAAAAGCACATTTGGATTTTTTACAAGCATTTTATTGCTGTTAATCTAATGTCAGTCCAATGAACTAAACATCTTTAACCAGACAACCAAATCCAACAGCCACAGATGAAGCCTGTCTTTTGCTTTCTTTAGTTTCATAACCTCCTATTAACAGAATTTCCTCCGACCTTGGAGTTTGCATTAGGCTACCAGCCGACATGGACAGCAGGAGCTGATGAGCACTTTGTTCCCATAGATGTAGGTCACTGGGCAGCATGGACCTGATGACTGAGACCGGCTCCATATGCAGTAAGAAGATCAGATGTCGTTTAATATGCTGTTTGCTCTATCAGCTTCATCAGCACATATGGGCAGGTTGATAATGCATGCACCGGATGGCACCTTTTTGTTTAACTGAGGCTGACCTCGTCTTGTGAGGGCACAGTGAGAGGGAAGATTTTGTCTGTGCAATTCCTAATAAGTAGCAGAGAACTGCAAAGTAATTGGGGTTATCTGATGGCAGGTGAAGCACAGAAAAATATATATCTATGCTACTGGATAGAGTTTTAGTTCTCTTTTTTCTGATAAAAGTACAAATGTATAGGCATTACTGTATTGTTTCCTGCATTTTCACATGAGAAATCCAAAAAGGGGCTTATTTTCTTTGGTTTTTGGATGAAGTTATTTGATTATTAGTGCAAATGAGACATCTGACAGAGACATTTATTTAACTTCAAATTCTGATTTTCCAGGCATGACTTGCATTTCATGCATTTCAAGGAAAAGAGATAACAAGCCAGTGACCAAATCAGTGAACAACTCATCACACCATCTTTCAGTCACATACACATTTTCATCAGATATCTATCTATCTATCTATCTATCTATCTATCTATAGAGAAAAAGAAAGAGAGAGAGGGATGGATAGAAAGAGAGATAGATAGATATATAAATAAATATAAATACACACACACACACACACACACACATACACACACTGGAGGTCGCATTGACATCACGTGTCACTCTCTCCTTTGTTCACGATTTTTTATTCCTTTCTTTTTGGAGGTTTTTCTGTTTTTTTATTTTCTACGTCTCCTCTGTATTTTCTCCAGGGACTCCTGATAAAATGAAGCACCTATAACTATCCCTTTTTCTCTCTGCTTCACTCTATTAAGTCCCTCCTTCTGCCTGTCTAACCACTGATGACTCATTCAGACATCATTGTTGTGCTCAAGGCTGTATCAGCACCCCTCGGGCATCAGATAGGACCCCTGAGAGATGGAGCTCAACATGGGAGCCTTACATCACTGAGGCTATGCGCACCTTTGTGTGCTCATCAGCCCTCCTCTAGTCTGTGAACTCTTCACATGCAGTTTCATGGGGTGCTGCTATTGAGTTTATTCATATAATTGTCTGGAGTCTCAGCTGTTTCTTGGGCTTTGAAGCTGTAAAGATTAAACACCTGTCTAAGATCTTTGGGGCTGGAGTCTACGCTCTCTGTGGCATTAATTTATTTTTGTTTTTCTTGTTGTTGATGTACCTCAAAAGCCCAGATAAAGGAACCCAGCTACTATTTCTACCACTTTGAATTCTTTTAGGAATCTCACAACTTCATGATGCAGTTGGACAGATTATCAATTTTTTTTTCTTCTCTCCTCTTTTTCATGCAAGAATTTAAGGTGGCTGTAAAATAAATTTTTATAATAAAAAATTTTAAAAAATCATTGGCTGTTTATCATCAAAATGTAAAATAATTGTATCAGTGTATGAGGGCTGAAAAGACTGATAAAACCTACATAAAATTGTGACCTAATTCTACAGCTTCCCTTGGCTTTTATGCAGCATTAAAGTGAGTTTCAGCCCACCATGTTTTATAGAGCTGTTTTTGGCTGCAGTCGCTGACGATTGTTTTTTATGAAAAAAAACTCAAATTATACTGCATGTGACTAGCTCAGCACCAAACAGCTGACACAGTGACTACCTGAGAATAATAGTAGAGCATTTAGCAGCCAAAAATAGACAGAATTTTCCATTGCAAGTCAGTGGATACCATCTAAAAATGAATAAGCAACTCTTACAAACTTTTCTATTCATTTTAAACTTGACTCCACGTTACATTTTCCAAATACAGTCCTGAAGCTACAAGTGCTGGACTTCAGCGTTATCCTGAAGGTCCACAGAATATGGGCTACACTGCAACAATTCTGTTGTAGTTACACAGTTAGTTTCAGCATCCAGTTATCTAAATCCTTACGCAATATCCACGCGATTCCAGCTGAGATGTCAGCCTAAGGCGATGAGATAAGAACACAGAGAGAACAGAACGACCACTTTCATTCTAGCGCCCAAGTGTTAGCATGACATCAGTCTAACGCAGTCTAAGAACTGATCTATTCTCCTTTTTTTTGTAGGTGGCAGATTTGACTTTGAAAAAGTCAAGATATCTTCAGAGTCTGAAACAGTGACGGCCTGTTGCCACCAGAGAAAAGAGAAAATTAAAGCTGACTGAGGCGTGACCCGAAACCACGGGGCAATTATTCTCAAAGCAAACATGCTCATGACCCAAACTTTTCATCTTCCTTTGCACGTCTTGTTACTGTCACCTCTCCCATAACTGAACACTCAAGCACATTTCTGTTTCCTGAGCAACGGATTCACCATGGACTCAATGATGGCATGTGAAGAAAAGGAATGAAAGAACCTTTAACATGGCTGTGGGACTGATGCTTCCTTTCCGCCTCAGTGCTTTGAGATTGGTCCTGAAAGAATATTTTTTTCTTGCTTTGTTATCTGTGACTTTTCAGAACAAAACGGCAAAAACTAAAACCAGAGTTGCAACAATGATTGACTAACAGTGGTAAAAGGTAACCAAGTGTTTGTTTGTTTATTTGTTTTATTGTGACTTTGTGCGACCCAGTGCAGGCTCACTCTTTATCTGAATTAACGCACTCGGGCAAAGCACAGATAGCAGTATTAGGCTTCTCTTAGTTGCTGTTATAGGCAGTGAGTTTAGGGTGATTCTTAGGTGAAAAAGGCACCAATGCCTTTTTCATTATTATCCCCATGTCCAGTAGGTTGAATATGATCTAAAGGTCATTACATTTGAGTGCGTATGATCTTTAAATAAGCTTTGAAACAACTATCATCCAGGTGAAAACATGGGACCAGTGGGTGGAAACTGATCAAGTGCCTCCTCAAACCCATTAACAAATGAGTATGTGTGTAAAAAAATGTGTCTCTGGGCAAAATTAGGCAAAATCATAGGGCTGCAGACTAATGATCATGTAGGAGGTACAGACTAATAACTTTTGTGGGTATTTATTCCAAATTTCATCCTTTGATCATCATCAAGGTAAGAGTCTATTTGTGACCACTGGCGGGTTTGCATTTCTCATTAGCTGATTCCCAAACAGAAGCAGAACTGAGTCTGATTCCTGAAGAACTCTGTCAATGGGCCTGTAATGATCCAAACTTCATATCAAGGATCATCAGCTGGAGACAACAGTTGTGTTCCGGGCTACAACCCACAGACCAAACGGCAGTTTTCACAGGGAAAGTTCTGGCAGATCGTTAATGCCAAGTGCTGCTGTGACCCTACTGTGATGATCAGAGGCCTCTGGGGCAGATCATTCGGTGCAAATAATCTGAATAGATCACATGCTTCCAACTGGGCTGTCCAACATGACAATACACCTGCTTAAATGGAACACATTGGAAAATCTACATGTTTGTCACTACAACAGCAGAGTCGTCAGTTCCCCCAAAGTCACTGGATTTGGCTCAATGCAACTTCTCTCTGTTACCAACAATGGAGGCAGATCTCTGCTTCACAGCAGCAGACCCAACTTTAAAGTCCATGGTGAATTTCTTTTTGATTGTGAGCTAAAAAAAATGGGGCAGTGCAACGTTTCTTGCATTTAGCAACCTACAAAAAGCTCTCTGTCAGACCGGAGCCTGAGGTTGTTATTTCCAAAAACACTTTTTTACCACAGCAAGCATAAGTTCAGCATGATCACACTAATAATTGAAGCCTCTTAGTGCAATCCTCTGCATACAGACAAAGGTTTATGTATCTGGGTGTTATTTTGTGGTGATGGCTACAAATAAACATTGAGATCAAGATAAAAAAAAAACCCACGGGTAACAAACAAAATAAAAATGTTGCCCCTAATAAAAATTTATCCTAAGAACGTCTGACATTAAGTATGCATTTACACAATGGTGAGTTGAGAAATAAGGCATATTAAAAAGTTGTTTATGCATCAGTTTCTAAAACTCCAAAAACAGCTGAAGCAATATGACACACCACCAAATTGTGTAACTAGAAATTAGAAATAAACACTATTTAAAAATGTGTTTGCCAATTGTACAAAAGTAACGCAAACACACCTTATGACCTCAGAGTCAACAGAGGACAGAGAGAAGAAGAAAAGACGCAGAAAAAAAAGAGAGGCAAAACTACTTAAAGCTGCTTTTTCCTCATCTTGATTTTGGCAACACTTTTTTATACACATTGGCTGTTTATCATCAGTACCAATAATATTTCACTATTGTAACTAATATTTTGAAACCTCACTTTTAAAAATGCAAACTTGCTTTGCTTTGTTTTTTGTTTCAGCTACAAAATCATCCAAATCACTAAAATAAATCCAATTTTACTTTTGTTTTGGCACAGGTTAAAAATGTGGTCAAAATTAATTCCACTATTACCTTTAATAAAATCACTTGATTGGTGGATTTGCTCGTGACAGAGAGATAAAATCTGTGCAAATAGTTTACGTCATTTTCAACTTTGGTGAAATTTAACATAAAGATCTGTTTTATGTAGAGCTGTTGAAAACGAGTGAAGTTTCATAAATTCCATTTTAATTTGCCATAACAGAAATACATTTGTATCATTTAAGGTTCAAGTAAGAACTCTTGACCTGGCAAAGCTAAATAGTATGCAGCCATTCCTAATGTTATTAACTACACCTGTAATTTTGCGCAATAGTCTACTACAGGGATATTTTTCAATTAATTGCATTGTGGCTGCTGGTCTACCTTTAAGGACCATATTCTGAAAATCTGACATCATTACAACATACATATATGCATAATGGATTTTAAAAAGTCAAAGTTAAGAAAAAAGTCAAACTCAACTAATTTAACTAAGTAGATTTAATGTCACTTGTTTTTCACAGCATCTATTACTCATTAACATTTCTGTCTGACTACTGGTTGGTCCACTGAACATCCTGCTGCTCTCTGCTACTCACACATTTATTGAACATAAGTGCAGAGAATAAGAATTTAATGTAATTTTCATTCAGCACTTACTCAGGAAAAAAATAGTCACAAGACAATGTTTTGGGAAAAAAAATTTAAAAGTTGGCAAATTGGCAACATCGATGACATAACACTGACACTTTGGTGTAGGACATATTGAACCTTTTAAAACAGAGGCACAGTAACCACCTTTATTCTCTGCATTTATCTGTCCACTTTAACATACCCAGGAACCTTTGTGACTGTGCAGAACATTTTTATGGATTTGACACTGAACAAAAAGCTCATTTTAGATGATATGCAACTGTAGTCAATAGATGTGAATGAACATCCATTTGATCCAGGCAGATTAAAGTCATGTGATTGCACCAACTGAGAATACTTCACACTGAGTCAGTGTTTAGCATCTATCCCACATTTTTATGACTTTATTCCCAGATGAGATCAGTACACAGAAAAGAAAGCACACAGAAACTCTGTTCACTTTGCTGCTAAACCACAGATAATATCTTCATAATTGAAACAGTCTTGAGTTTGACCACTACATAAACACATGATTAACACAAGGCAAAAAATTAACTTTGTGTTGCACAGACTCACTTGGGTCAGCACTCAAAAGCGCCCGTTCCTGGTGATAAGGGCCATTGCTTTGGTGATTTGTTGAGGGTCAGGTTAATGTAACACAATTTTCTGTGGAGGGTGTCCACTTTAAAATAGCTCCAACCTTTCACACTGATCTAACCATTAACATCCTCCACCAGACAAATTAGGGCAAAACCTGGCAGTGGACTATATCCTGTCAGTTTTACTAGCCAGTTTAGTTTACATGGCTCTAGGCAGACCATTGGTGCCCAAAAGGTGTGCAGGTTTCCTTTAAGTCTTTTTTTATTGTGCAGTGGAACTCTATCTCTGTCAACCACACCTTGTTATGAAGTCATATCGTGGTCTCTACTCTGGCTGCAAGGTGTCCATTAATTCCCAATAGAGGAACCTACTTAGTGATACCAGTTAAACTGTCTGTTAACCATGAACTCTTTGAGCTTTCTTTCTCTTGGTGGTTGTGAAACCAGACTGGAACCATATTGTTTTTGGGCTGTGAGGAAAACAATAGTTCTTTGCCAGATGGAGTGACCATAAGACAAGTTTCTCTTTCTCCCTCTCTTTCACATGCACATGTACACACAGACACACGTACACACATATTTATGTTCCTCACTCTTTTCAGCTTTATCTGCCTCATTTATTAAAATTTACTGGTTTAAAATGGTGTTTTGCTGTTTTTATGCAATTTTACAGTGTTTCAAAATAAACTTCTGAATTTGTTCATTTTTACATTTTTTTTGACCAACCCCCGTTCTGTGCCAGTGTTTTAGTCAAGGCCACTGACAGGAGAATTAACCTTTAAAACATTGTTTTAAAATGGTGCTAACAAGTGAGTCACCATGCTGCTTACATACGATATACATACAGACTGTGACTCTAAGAGACAAACAGAAAAACAAGCAAATCACACAGGAAAGAAAGAAGGTCAGAGACTAAGGATTACAGATATGTAAGAGAAGAAGCTGGGGATCATTGAGGAGTGGTAAGAGGGAAGATAAAGGCCGAGTCATGGAG
This sequence comes from Acanthurus lineatus, assembly GCA_029814665.1. Classification (NCBI taxonomy): domain Eukaryota; kingdom Metazoa; phylum Chordata; class Actinopteri; order Acanthuriformes; family Acanthuridae; genus Acanthurus; species Acanthurus lineatus. The sequence continues at coordinate 16,825 of JAPZDV010016404.1, read as the reverse complement.
GAAAAAAAGAGAAAATTACTGCTGTGTGATTCGCAAACCCTCCTTGTGACAAAGCTATTGTTGGTCTGAGCAGCAGGATGGGCTGAAACAGGGAACACAGGAGGGTTCACAGAGAAAAATGGTGCAGAGATGAGGAAAGAAAAACAAAGTAAATGAAGAACAGAGAAGTGGATGTGCACAGGTAAGACGTCAGGACAAATGTTAAGAACACAGTATGAAACATTTGTACTTTGTGCAGCACAAGTGATCGGAACTCCTTTAGGAACAAAGGAAGTAGTGTTTTTATGTGTTTTATGTATTAGGCAAACAAAAGAAAAGAATTACACCATCTGTGGGGTGGCACTTTCACAAAATAGTCACTTAGTCAGCTACCAAAACCATTAGAGGACTGTGTGTTGTTGTAGGATAATTGTTCATCTATCTTTTTAACATGGAGCGGTAAAAAATCAGTGGTAATGAATGTGCTTTGTTAATGATAAGTCAAACTGGTCATGCTGAAATCTAACACAATGAGGTGTGGTGAGCTAAAGCAGCAGATATGCAACAAAAGCACATCAGAGAAGGAAACATGGCTGTGCATCCCAACACTCAACTACAATCAACAGTGTGGAAATACTTTAGCAAAAATAAAAATTGTCTTTAGCTGCCAAGAAGAACCAGCTAGAATTAGATTTTGGGAAAATGGGGTTTGTCTTACTTTAACATAATGACAAAGCCATATTCAGATACAACATCAAGCCAATTATTGCAAATTCACAGCTTAAAGTGTCAATTTGCATAAGTTCTCTATCTATCACTATCTATCTATCTCTATAACTCTATCTAAAAGTTATCTATCACTTCCTCTTGGGATACTTTATTGATACTCTGGCATCAAATTTTGATATTTTTTATTGACACATGCAGGTGCTCTAAACAGATTCCCCTGCCAGCTTGACTTACCAAAGAAACTACATTATGACATTTATCTGCATTTGCAGCTTTCTGGCAAGTCAACCTTTTATCAGATTTTGTCTATTAAACATTAGAATGATGGTGATTGAGACAAGGACAAGCTGTAGAACTGCTGCAAGGTCTGTGTGTACTAAGGACTAATAAAGCTAAGACTGTATGCACTTTTTACCTTTTTAACAAAATTCAGAGATAAATAGATATTTTTGTTTGTTCTCGTCTTTTAGGGCTCAGTCAATAACTTTTTTATATACATTGTATTGCATTCTAAATCATTTGTTTTAATTATCACAGAATCACTGTTTTGTGATAATGTTGTTGTCAAATGCAACATATTTAGTGATTTTCGTATTGAGAGTTGTCCTGTGACTCCAGTCCAGTCCATTTGATAGAACAGTCAGATCGTAAACTTTGCTTTGAACTCAAGTTTCAATCATATTATTTCTCCTCTTCACTCAGTGCTACTAAATGCCAGAATTCAAAACATTTGCTGTAGAAATTGGGTCAGATGATAGATAACAACTGGAGATGCAGGGAGACAGAGACTCTTTACAGTCCAATAAAGTCTTTGTATTCAGTGCTTTCGCAGCGTTCAGTCGGCCAAATGGGACGAGATTGTTGATGATAAAAACAGTGATATGCACATCTGAGTGTTTTTCATTATAACAGTGTGCTCAGCCCATTAGCTTAAAAAACAGCAGCCTGTGATGCAACAAAAGCTTTGCCAACTATTTTTGCCTCAAGGTGGTTACAGTCCATCTTTCCTTATTGGTGGACTTTTTGTAGCAGTAAGCAGCATAAAAGAGAGTTTCTAAGCACCAGTCAGACTTAAAATGTAATATAAATCAAAGAATATGGTCTCGATCTACTCATTTTAAAGTGTCCCTCTATATGGTGCTATATAAATGAAACTGACTTGACTTAAGCAAACATACTTGTACCGTCTTTTCAATTTTTCAGAAAAAAGCCGTGTAGTTTCAGTGTAGACCAAGAGAAAATCAATATAGATTCAGTGCTGTTTGCAGTAATGATGCAAACAGTACTCTGTTATTAAGAATAAAAGACATAAAATTTAAGTTTACTGCTTTGATAGCACATTGTTTTACAGCAATTGTTTCTATAATTTCTTTCAGTAGCAATTAGATGAGGACTTGCACACAGGACAAAAAAATCAGACAAATCTATGGATGAAAAAATGTTTCCTTAATTTGTTTTCTTCATTTGATTTAAAAAAAAGGCTTGACAGACAAAAAAGTGCAAATGTGCAGGAGGTGCAAAAGTGCAGAGCAGATGTTTCGGTTCAGTCCATGGCGGACTTTCCTCAGTGCGAACAGGGGGATACTGTACCTCTTTCAACTGCTGCACCAGTGTATAAGACAAACTGAGGACTTTTTTTTAACAGAGATGCAGCTTAAAACTCGTGAATTACTGCATTTTTATTTTACATTTTCTGCACTGCCGGTCTCTATGTGTCCTGTTTCATGCATTATTGAAAAAATGTAAGCTGGCACAGAAGCAGTAACAACCAAAACTCATTGTATGCTGAGAGAAAACACTAATTTCTGACACACACTTTCGTTAAAATTCTGCAACATGAGCACTTGAAGAACTGCTCTCATATAATTAATATAATAAATATAATTAATCCACTTCAAGTTCAACACCTAAGGCTGACCCGACAAAAGAGTCTGCAGAGAAATCATGAAGAAATCACTGTTGCAGAATGGAAACTCATTAACTGCATGAAAATACACTATTTCCCCGAGGCTCTGGTGCTTTTTTGATGCAGTATCTTTTTTTCTAGTCTAGATTGGGCCAAGTTTCCAATGCTTTTATTTCTCTTTGCATATTCGCAACCAGACTAAAACACTCTTCACATGGCACTGACTAGATGCATGCCTGCTGTATCCCTTACCTTATCTTTTTCAATGCAGATTTCCAATTATTAAAACCTTTTGTGGTAAAGAACCAAAAACAAACAAAATTTCTTTGCACCAAAATTCCAACAGTGAAAATAAAAGCATGCATTTACTCTGGAAAGTTCTGCAGTAATGGTCTTCCATTGATCCGGCCCAAGTGAACACACATGCTGTCAGGCTGAAGTGACGTTTCAGATAATATGGGGTGTTATCCAAAGGTGCTAGACAGTTCAAGCCATGGTTACTGCCTGCTGCTAACACTATATGGATGTCTGTTTGGATGTCTATTTGTGCAAAGTCTGACTCATAACCCATACTGTGCAGGAGCTGCTGAGGTCAGTAAAGTCAGCAGAGGTTCTAACACTCCCGAGGCTGACTAAGGACTGGACCTTCCGCAATAAGGTCAATATGTCACACAAACACTGTGGCATACTGACCTCCTGCCCTAACAAAGCATGCATTAAAGTTTTATTTCCTCTTCTGATTATTTATTCTGGCTGCACAAGTGTCAATATCACTTGATAATATCACTTCACTAATCTACCATCTAAACACAAATGAATCAAGACCCGTTTTTGTTCAACATTTTTCTAGATAAATCACAGTTTCTTGACATTTCCTTAAGGCATTGATTATGTCAGCAGGTTGCATGTCTGCCTATCCATGCATGTGTGCTGAAAAGGAACCGTGCTTCATTCATTGACAATGCTAGCCAGTTTTTTTGAAAGATAAAAGGTTCAGATGTGGGTGTTAGGGACTGGTACGTCCTGATCTGTCCTCCACCCACACACATACAACACAAAAAAATTCAAGGAACAGGCCTCGCTGTGTCTCTGTTCCAGTTGGAACACTGTGTTGCAAATGCAAAGTATACCTCCATTATTAAAGAGCAGGTGAGAAGTCCCTTCTCCTGTTACATGACAGTACATAAAGTTCATGTACATTGAAAGCACATAAGAGATTTTCTCTTGGTCAAACCCTTTGTAGGCACACACAGCTTGCCTCCTTCAGACTGCAGCTCTTACCTCTATTTTGAAAGTCACAACCTGAACTCACTGCACTTAAAGCCACTCTTCTTACCGGAATGCATATACTGTTTACATTACAGAAAACCTGTTAAAAATATACTATTTAAATTACCAAATAACCCTTTACCTTCACAGGACTGAATTCTGACAAACCCTTGCATTTAGCAAAGCTGTATTATACATGTCAAGAAGGATTAAGTTCAGTTTGAATGGGTGATTGGCCCATTCCATTGTTATGACCATGCATCTGCCTGCTGTTGACCATAAAACTTATGATTCCCTTTACAAGCATCTGCTTCCTGCTCCAAAAGTCTCAGTCCAGGTCAGACCCATCAGATAAGATGTGCACTCTCCTTGCAAGTGCACAGGCACAAACACCTCAACAGAGAACATTAGGGTTCAAGTATTTCTCATACTGTGTTTTCAGATCCTTGCGCAACACAGTGGTGATGCAAGATTTCTAGGGAAACAATATTCTACAAGAAAGAAACGATATTGTACAAGTAGTTAGAGAATTAAAGATTTGGGTCCCAGGGCAAAATGGTTGGGAAAATATTGTTGACCTGTTCTAATCAAGTTAATATATTCTCACCACTTCAGTCTGACCATGACCTCCAAGTTCCCTAAGCAAAAATGAGAAAAAACTATAATAAATTTTAGAGTGCACCAAAGTCCAAGTGGAACACAACGTGACATAAAACGAAAGCAACCTCTCAATAGAGACCAATACATGTAGTACCATAAATTAATCACTGGGTCAGCCTGTAGGGTTGTCTTATACTACTAAGAGTGCAGACTCTTGTGGTCAAAACGTCAGCAGCTTCCACATTCAAATCAACAACCACTCATTACAAGTACGTGACTACCAGGATCACGTGCACCTCACGTTGCTACCTGCAACTGTTGAAGAAAGAAATTAAGCTTCCTCATCACTTGCCAGTGTGGAACCAAAAGTGTGGTGTGGATGGCAGTGTAGGTGGAAAAACGTGACCGCTAGATTAGACAGCACCAGATGCTTATCAGTGATGAAGAAAGACATGACGCTTCCTTATTCAAAGAGCAACTTATGCAGCCTTGAATACATTTGAATGTCTGTAGACAGAAACTTTCGAATCAAAGCATTGTTTTCATGAGACAAAACTTTGAATTTTGAGTTCTTAAGTCATTGTAATACATTGTCACTTGCAAACAGAAGCTTTGCTTTGCTCAATAGTGTTGAAAATGTAAGCACTTTGGCTGCAACTAACATTGTTTGTATCTCAGTGGAAAGTCTAGAGTGGCCATGGTTTCTACTTTCTTTTTGTCCAATTTTTCATCTTGTAATCACGAAATAATCATCTCGTTATCAGAGGAGATAACAAACTTGCTTTGATTTGCTCTGTTATTACGAGAAAACCAGTTTTGTTATACTGTAATAAGAAAATGATTATTTCGTGATCTTGAGATAACAGAATGAAAAAAGATGGTAGTGACTATGGACGCTCTCAGCTTCGATACAATCACAAATCCAAAGACTTTAAAGCCACACGCATTTTGATTTTTTCTATTGATTGATGGGCAAAGTTCTAACTAGAAAGGCCATAGTATGTTTGATTTATATTTGGTGCTTGTTTTTGTTGCCTCTAGGTGACAGAAAATTATTTATTGCAAGCTGTTTTGGCTTTTATTTTCAATGAAAAATGTAGCAAAAATCTATTTGAAAGATGTCTCTCAATGTGACAAACAACAGAGAGCCACCTCTACAGGTCCCTTACAGGCTAAAAAGCATTTTTTTTAATTACTTTTTGTTGTTGTTTTTTTAAGCCACAGCTCAACTTAACTCACTGCTTTAATTAGCTTCATTCTCAGACTAAAAGAAAGAAAGATGCTTTTGGTAAAAGGCATTGATAAATAAACTTGCTCACCTTGTACAGCAGACTAAGTTTGGTTTTAGTTTAACTTTTCGTACTCTTCAACCTCACAAGGTTGCACCAGCCTCAAGACTATGCTTAACACTCAGTACTATCAGCAGCAAGGTACCAACACAGCATGTGCAGCACAGACAGCACCACTAGACAAGGCAACAGTGTGACCTGCAACAAACTGTACAACTGGGACGTACTTTATTATTGCCTTTCTCCAAAATGTTCTAACCCATTCTTTGGACTAAATGTGGAGAAATGAAGATACAAATTAGCACTCTGATAAGATGTGTATCCCCTTAAAATCCCATAAGTTGTTGACTGAGATGGTGAGACAGACGTGATCAGAAGTCTTAGAAATGGCTGGAATAGAAGGCAGTTTGCTTTTAGTATCTATCACATGTGTTTTAAGTGTGTTCATAATGTGTCCATGAATAAAAAGGGTGATTTAGATCATGGTAAGGGGCGAAGAACACCATAGTAGTATTAACTTTAATTGAAAAATTGGCTCCCTTTTTTGTAAGGGGAGAACTACTGTGTGACTAACGTGTCCTGCTGGGCCCGACGGGTTTAATGATAGGCTGAGTCACAGGTCAAAGCAACAATATGTTACTATTTGGTCTTAAATTAACAGCTTTAAAATCTTCTAATTCGACACGGACTCTTGGTCTCAATCACTCAGCTATCCGATTGCCAGTTACTGCAAAAGTAATTTTTGTGAGCAGGTAGGATGGCAGTGTAGTACAATTTACAGCTCTACCTCTCACACACCAACAACGATCACTGATTCTGGTAAAACTGGATTATATTTTATGAAGAAAATTCTTTCTGGGTTTGCTCTCAGTGATCTCCAGCTGTTCTGCTTCACCTTTCATTGATTTAGGAAGTTATTTCATACCAAGGTGGACTTCTCGCCATTGGACTAACAAGTGAAATTAGCTAGCTTGCTAAAATATTTTTAAAAAATCAAACTGCAAAATATCTGTTTTACTTCTTACAAAATGTTATTTTACTAATGATTTTTCTCTGTTGTTTTAGTGCTTCAACATTTTAAATTCTATCTCAATCATGAACAACTACATTAAAATCAACTGTGCACTTAAGCTATGTTCGACAGCAAAAGTGCCACATTAAGGACGTGGGTGAGCAGTGAGGAATACAGGTATTATAATACAGGTTACATAACAGCTTTACTTTGATTGCAGTATTATGTAAAGCTCCAAGCCTTTTAAGACTAAAGTGCTTACATAGTTCACTCAGTAGTCCCCATTAATGATGAAGATGTTACTTGAAAGCTATGACTGAAGTCCGTGTAGCACTTGTGCATGCACTTTATGTAGCATCTCTGACTGAAAACTAACATTTTCTACCCAAGTTTTAAAAAGGTTGCACCAGACTCACACTTTTATTTTCTGTACTGCTATTAACACAACCACATGACCAACATCATTCTTGGCCTGATATTGAGACACAATATAATGGAACATATACATTTGTTAGGTAGCTTTTATGCTAGGTACTGATTAAAAATTATAATGCCAACAGAGTACTTCATTTGAATACTTCTGATGACTCCACCAAATACTTTATGCTCAACTATGCGTTGCAGCTGCTGCAGTGGTGTGGCAACAACTTGTCGCATTACATCAAAGAGTGCTTGAATGCAAGCAAAACCACATGAGCATTGTTATTTGTAGCTCTTGGTAGAAAGAGGATTAAACGGAGGTAATGTTATAAAAGAGAAGTTTCAATACTACTTGTTAATGGGTTATCTTTGTTGATTACTTATAAATTCTGAGTACAGATACAATCCTAGCCGGTGATTATCAGTCTTGGTTCCATAATGCTCATCTTATACAGTGAATGTATCTGAGATTGTGTTTAGCTGGCTAAGCAAAAAGCATTGCTGCCAGTAATTCATGGCTTGTCTTAAATTGATGAGCTTATTGTGATTAATTCTGTTTAGTCACAGCCACAAACAATAGCAGGATTTCTGCTATTGTTTGTGGCTGACAAAAAAATCCTTAATTGAATTAAATAATACTGCATCATCAGACAGCTGTCTCAAAAGGCTCACAGAAATGATTTTTTTTAAAAAGTGGAAAAAAAAGCAACACAGTCAGGTAGAAAAGGGCAAAGACTCTAAGCTGTCAATACACTTTAGAAAAATACAAATATAGTTGGCTTGTATGCAATTAAAATCAAATCAAGAGAACGATCTCAGAAATATTTTAGCATTCAGTCAATCACACTGCTGTCACAGAATTTTCACGCCTCAGTTTGCAGGGTTTTTTTGTTTTGTTTTGTTTCACATCTCACCAAAATCTGTCAAAAAAGGTCAGGCTATAAATTTTTTTTTGGATATATCAATATGAGTAGTATGATCAAGAGTTCTTACCACATTCCAGAACAGAGGATTAAAAATAATGGCAATCACAGCGATACAAAAGCTTGGCTCATGAAAATTGATGTATTTAAAGAGATCTTCCATCAGTGTCAAGTCCATCTGAAACAAATAGAAAGAAAAATATATTAAAAACTTTCATTGGGTTTCATTAGGCCCAATATGGTCAGGTTTGTACAAGAATGTTTGGATTAGTCAGGTTTATATCCAAATTGTGCACAAATTTTGATTGAACTCTTAAAAAAAAACAGAATAACGAAATGTAACATGTTTCTAGTCACTATTGTTATGTGACGAGAAAGAGTGAGATCAATAAAGGTAAAAGGTCAGTGTCCACTGACCTCACTGACATTTCCTCTGGTTCTCTGCTACAGTAAAGATAACAACTGACAAGTGCGCCGATCTTGAGCGAGTAACTCGCATGTAACTGGATAATATAAGGGCAATTAATTCAATACAGGCTATTAGCAATGGGGCATTAAAATGGTTTTGACAAAAGGTGTTACACATGGTCGTGTTGTTGTGTATTGTGTTTAACTTGGCCCTACATATGTTATTTATTATTTAAACATAGAATAGTTACTTTAAAATAGTGTTTTTTAGACGCTGCATTGTATAGCGAGCATTTGTTAACTGTACTTTTGCAGAAAACTGTACTTTTATTTTGAAAAGGCGGTCGTGCCGGATGTTTTTCGGCTGTCAGAAGCTCTGCAAAGAAGCCTACCGGTCAAGCGGTCCACACCGGGATATTCGCTGCTTGTCTGAGCAGTTACGTTGATTCATGTGAAATTTTAAACATGGAGAGCCGCTTCTTATGTCACAGTTTTGGTTTTACCTTCGAATAATCGACGTTGTTGAGTCCTCCGCAGCAGTCCAGCAGCGCAGAATGTGTCGCTTTAGCAGGATTATCGGTGTTCACAGTGGCTCCGTCGCTCATACACATTGAATAAACTCTGGCTGACTAACAGCACTCATCTATATATTTGGGAGATAAGGAAAATTGCACAATATCGACGGAAAGGTTCTTATTTTGGGTAGAAGAAAGGTGCAGTTTCCGTGGATAGCTACACGTGTTAATAAACTTTAACCCTCCTCAATGCACTCTGGGAAATGTAGTACATAATTGACTTTTACTGGGTAGAATAAATTGATTAGTATCTGATACAATACACCTCTTAACTGAAGCGTAAATGGGATAACTGAAATCTTTGATTTACTGGGCTGATGATTCACGAGAAAACCTGTTGGATTTTTCTTTTCTTCTGCATTAGTTTACTACTCTTGTAGCAAAGCCTATCGCTCTACAGTGACACCTGCTGGCTGAAGATATTAAGACTTTTTAGAGTCGGGTTTGTGAAAGAATAACTTGCATCTTTCGATCATTAATGTACTGCCATAAAATTTTTATCAATGGCCAGCGAAATAAAAATCTCCCTGCCTCCTTTGTATTCTTTCTTTTATTTTCTCTTCTCTCTTTTCTCCCTTTTTTGCTTTTCTCATCTCTCCCCATTCCTCCGGTTCCCATCACTTCTCATTTCTTTCCTCTCTTCTTCCTTGAAATCGCTCCTCAGCTCCTTTAATTACTCTTCTTTTGTCTTTAATTTCCTCTCCCTCTCCTGTAGCCTGCTTTTTCCACATTTTCCTCTCTCCCATTCTCTCTTCTCTGCGTCACTCCTTTCCTCTGGGGTTTTATTTCTTCTTTCTTATAGTGATCTATTTTTCCTGCCTCAATTTGGCATTTAATTTTCAATTAATTTCAATTCTTCATTTAATTAACTTTAACATTCCCTCCGTTGTCTTCTTCTCCTGTGAAACCTCTTGTTCCTTCTTTTTTCTACTTTGTTACTGTCTTTTCTTCTTAGATTGTCCTCCATCTTCTGTTTTCATCTTCATTTTTCATTTTTCTGCTCCTTCTCAATCTTAGTTTGTCTGTTGTTCTTCCATTCTTTTTTTTTCTTTTACTCCTCCCTCTCCTCCTTCTCATCCTCCACCCCCTGTGGTTTGTTTGGAGTCTATCAGTTAAGTAGAAGACACCCCATGTGGAGAGAGAAACGGAGAGAGCACATAATCCACGCAGCTTCCTGACTGAGTATACTGTCTGTTCATCAGCCTGCAAGGTGTTGGGGCAGAGGACTTGAAGTGAAATAAGATGAGCATGACATCCAGCCAGCAAGTGAAGATTACAGCTATAATTTAGACTTTTTTTCTCCTTCTGCTGCTTCAGCTCCATCCACCCCCAGATGCAAACTACAGAAAGAAAACACACAGAATACTGATACAAACAAGAAACATAATTTTTTTTTCCTTTGCATACTCCCTTTGTTGAAAAGCTCGCCTGAGTCATTCAGTATCTGCATATTGTTTGGTGGAGAGAATGTTGTTTTCTACCATTACTGTGTTCAGGCTCCGTATTGACGGATGCTGTTGTATAAGATTTTGTTTTCTCTTCTAGTCTCATATCCATCCTTAAAGGTAAAATATGTAAAGTTTTAGCACCAATCACATTATAATTCTTAAACAAAGGTCAGTTTGGACCTGTACACTGTGTGAATGGGGCTGATGTTTACCTTTAGCTGTGCTTTGGAAGCACAAGTGTATGTTAGCATAACAAATGTAGACTAGAAGACCTGAGACTACTTGTGACCCATTTGAAGCATTTGTCACTTGGGAGACCAACAGAGCCCCCAGGGGTGGAATGGGGACCAAAACCAGAGCAAAGTGACAGAAAAATTAACATGTATTTGCGGAAGCTTGCCGTATGAACTTAAAAGGATAAGATCTGTATTATTATAAATATCTTTTGTAGACACATTGTCCTGCCTAAAGAACCAGGGTCGCACTGACATTACACAAGGTTCCCTGAAGGATACGGGGAGAGAGGAAAATGGGAGGATGTTTGAGTTGTGGAGAGGATGCTCAGAAATGCAGGACCCCACCCTGCTGGGTCCACACACACTGTGTGCAATCTAAAGAAGTTAAGGAAACACTTTTATATCTAATATTACACGATCTGTGAGAGACGGTAGGTTGCAAGTTTGATCATGAGCACAGGTTATCATAGCAACTCAACTGTGTATCAGTTTTGTTTTGAGAGTGTAGTTTTGCTGCTATTGTCATTATTTTTAATTTACCTTCTTTATTTCATTCAGCACAAACAGAAAAAAATAATCTGCAGGGTAAAAGTAAAGATGGCAAACTTGAAAACAGCAGAATATAATAACAATATTGTTCAAAAACCCAACATCTGAGACATGAGATTACATAAGAATAGATTCAATGAGATTCAACTTAATTGCTTTTGTGCAGAGTACAGGTACAAAGCCAGTGAAATGCGTTTTTTCAGAAAAAAATATATCAATCCTTTTCAATAAAACTGCTGCTGAGCTCCAGCAGTCTGGACCAATATACATCTGGGCTATGATTTTATTATTATATGGTTCAACATTTAGTCACTGTCTCCGTAGAGCGACTAATACTGATCACCAGAGTCAACAGACTGTTTGTATAGATTAGCATTGAAACTAAAAACATCGGGAAACAGCTAGTCTGTCTCCCTCCAGAATAGCTTAGTCTTACCAGCACCTCTATATTTTACTAACTAGCAAGTTACATCTTGTCTTTTAAAATCTATTTCTATATGGATTGAGCAAAAGTTATACATAATCTATCAGTTAATGAGACATAAAGGTGCCAGAAGTTAGATTTTACTGAGTTAGGACAGAGATAGGTTTGCTGTTTCACTTCAGCTATCTTGCTACACTAAAGTAACTGACCACTGTCTTACAACTTCATGAAATTTAAGTTCTACAGATCTACAAAATCAGCTCTCTGCCAGAAAGTGAGCGGTTGTATTTTCCAAAATGTTGGAGGTGAAACAGGGAAAACTTAATGTTCACAAACATGAGATTGTAGGGACAAATCATACTCTTCATTATTCTGCAGTCAGATGGGAAATTGTGAATGGTTCCCCTGCATTGTTTCCAACTACTTTGTTTTTGTACCAATCAAAATGGTTAAATAAGACTGCATTTGGAGATTCCTTCTTGTAGCTGTTTCCTTTTTTCCAGACAGACTTTCTCCCCTCTATTATCGACCATTTGTTCCTCTTTATTTGATTAGTTTAAAGCCGCATGGCTACAAATCATTGAAGTGTCTGTTTGGTGTGAGTAACGTCATCGCTTCCCTCCACTTCTGTCTCGATTGCACAAATTTACTCCAGTATTCCATTTAAATGGCATGAATATAGGCCAAGCAGAGACAGAGAAAAGAAAAGTAGAGACAGATAAAAGGAGGACCTGCGTAAAATGCATGTTATATGACCGCTGACAAAAGGAGGCTGCTGCTGATCACGTAGCAGCACTCGCTGCTTGCATCACTCCCACTGTGTGAATGAGCACCTGGGACTGAATATTTGACTCTGTTTATTTTACAAAGACAATGATAGAGGCTGTGTTATCCTTGATTTCACCCTTAACTGCTGTGAAAAACCGCCTGCAACATTTCTCACTCTCTTCCTCTTATTCACACACACTTACATTAATGAGATGCATGTTTTAAAGTTTACACTATTTTTGTGTTTTGAGAACAAAATGCGGAGAAAAAACAAGAACCAGAAACCCTTAAAGCTACATGGTTGCTGTTGTGCAGATCTTCCTGACATCTGACCTCTCTGTCCACGCAGCGCTGATGGAGGTTGGGAACATTACTTTTGTAAGTTTCCTGCATGAAAAACAAAACAGATGAAATGTTTTGCAACAATTGCATACAGTATCTGTTCAGTTTGCAGAACACACAAACGCACTGCATACAGTTAAACATTCACACAGCCGACTGTGTTTATCTTTCTGAGGATTAGACAGGAAGACTGTGTGTGTTGTGTTTTCTTCTGCACAATAAAACACAACACACACAGGCATAGACACAGATCCATCATAGAAAGTAACTGCATACACTATTGACATATAACTGAAAATGAACAATTAGAGGGGAATAAAAGACAGAAAAGCAGAAGAAGACTGTTAATCTTTAATGTTTATCTTTCTGTGCACTGGAAAAGCTGTATGTTGCACTGAACGTGCATGAGAAGAAAAATGCGATTAGTCTTTCCTCTGCTTTCTATCTGACATTTCCACCAACATTTTGTCACTGGTAGAAACAGCTTTGCCCTTCTCCTCTTTTCTATGGGCTTCTGTGGACTGTCTCCGACAACAGTCACTACCTTAGCTTGTATCTAACACAGGAGATACACAGAGGTACAGTTGCAAATCATAGATAAACTGTGAAATAAGCAGACCTGCTGTTAAGTTGTACACAAATGCATTCACCTACTAATGTATGTGAATGGTGAGGGAGTATTAAACACTCCAACTTTACTATTCTACTTAAGCAGGTTTGTCATCAAACTGATTCATTAAGGAAATGAGCAGAGGAGTGAGTGATGGTTTGACTGATTGGTCCCTTGTGTCTGGATGCTGCAGGGTGTTTTAAAAGAGGTGACGTTTTAAAATCATAAACCTTAAGATTTTGGATTATTTTTGTTTCAACATCACATGTAAACATGCAAGCAAAAGGCCACAAAAACACTCATTCAACATGCAAGAACACACACACAAACATTCACAAGTAAACAATGTCTATCAAACCAGCGGCATCATTTCCTCCAGATTTCCGCTGCTGTTTACAGTTAGACGCTTTCAAACAGATGAGACGCAGGCAGAGAAGGAGGGGGAAAAAACACACACAAGCAGCGGAAGGGCTCTGCGTTTGCTTTCCAACAATCCCTACGTCGCCAGTGAAAGCACTGAATCATCAGAGAGAGATAACAAACATGCCTGACGCTATTCAAAAACACACACAAGCCCTCATGAACGTGCGAGGAAGTGAATAGCAGCTGGTCACAAGACTCACACAGCGCACATGCAGACGCACGTTTACACACATACCGAGTCACAGTCAATATTATTATTTGATCCTTTCATGCTGTGTTATGTGGTATTATAGGTGGACAGTGAGGATGTATTAAACGCTCTAACTTTACTTTATCTCTCGACATTCTGAGTGTTATTTTTACTTCACATTGAATACTTTATATTTATCATTATAACAAAAGTCTGTAGAATTATTGTGTACTTTAAGAACTTATGGTATTTATTTATGGTTTATTCATTATATCTACAAATGTAGCTACATGCTTATTAGTCAAAGTCTGGATTGATCAATATTTCAATATTTTCAGTCTAACAATGGGTCATATAACTAAATGTGATTTATGAGGTGTAACTCACTGTAAAACAGAAATGAACAAAAGAATTAGCCAAAGCTGGGGTTTCCCTCAGCCCCTCATTGTTCTGCTTGTACAATCACTTTTCGACTGAAGCACACACCTATTTGCAGATAAAGTGTGAGTGTCAAAAGCAAAAAACAGAACAAAACAAACAAACAAACAAAAAAACGTGTAAACGTTTCCATCACCATTTTATTTATCAGTGGAACGGAAACACAACTGAATGGTAATGCTTTGTATCTCCTGGGTGTGTAAATAGGCAGCTGTTTGCTGAAACAGTCAGCATATCAGGTTAAGGGCAGTTTTATTAAATTAGGCCCCACTTTGCACAGAAGGAAGGGTTGAATCTGAACGTGAGCTGAGTCAAACCCTGAATATGCATTGTCTTACTCAGTGTTGCCTTAGTTTTGTGGACTGGTGGGCTCTCCAGAAACCCAAATTTATGAACACAAGCTCTGAAAATGGAGTTTTTGATAGTGCACCCCCTTTCAAGTGACTGTGTGTCAGTGTTGTCTTTAAAGTTTGTTCTCTGGCTCCTTAAGGAGCCAAAAAAACCAATCTTGTAACTTCAGGGCTGAATTAGTTTACTGATTTTGGACAATCATATCAATCAAATCACGTCATATATGCCCCTAGAACTGCTTGCTATATGTAAACATCAAGCAATCTTTAGAGATGATCTATAAATAAACACTGCATCACCTTCAAGGACCACAAACCCAAACAGTTTGGAGAATGAATGCTATAAATGCACAGAGCGCCTACAAGACTGGAACATGACTTTTTATTTACAGCTCACTTGCTCTGCAGTCTGTCAACATAAATACAGTCTGATCCCTACAATGCTCTGTGACATTGAGTGTGTTTATATCAAGATGCTTTTGAGTGACATTAATGCCAGTTAATTAGAGAAATTTACATCATGGGTAAAAGAAGACAGGAAAATGAGCGTTGAATGCATTTTAACAGAGGAGGTGATACCAGAAAAAATGCGACACTGACACTGAAATATTCATGGCCATAGGATCCATTAGACTCTGTGTTATCTCCTGACCCAATTATTTGTTCAGTGTGTGTTTGAGTGTGGGTTTTACAATTTGACGCACATGCAGCACCTTTTTTTTTTCCTGACATCAATGTTTAGTCATTCTGTCGTGTGCAGACAGTCAACAGGTTCAAGAAGCTCAAGAGACCCACAAAGAGCAAAGCAGCTGTACTGACTGAGGTGCTGAGGTGAAGGGGAGTCAGTTTAATCTTCAAGACAAGAACCCTCTGACCTGCACGCACATGAATTGCTGTACTTGACTCTGGTGATGGAAACAGACTTTTTACTTTTAAAGCTGCAAAAACTGAGTATTTTTTTTTTGGGGGGGGGTACTTGAAGGCAGAATTATGTACAGCACTGATATATCTTCACAGCTTTGAACTTCCTGGCAAACAGCTGCTTGTTTCCACATCTAGTGGGTGCAGAGCAACATTATCAATCACTTGAAGTTTTATCTCTGGACCCACTGAACAAATGAAATCTAACTTGTCCCTCTCTGAACCCCCACCATAGCTAGTATATAAAACCATGGACAAAGCAATCATATTGTCACCTGACGGTTGGTAGATTACTTTTTGAGGCCTTGAATTTGGAATTATGATCATCAATACTTTGCTTTATTTCAGTCTTTAATATCTCTATTTTTAGACCAAATTAATCAGGAAAGACATATTGCTACAAATGCCTGTGTGGACTTTTTGTAATTTCAACAAATGAGGTGTGTAAAAAGTTAATCACGTACAGTTGTATTAAAAGGAGAAGTGAGCTTTATAAGTTAAAATCTGTATTTTTTGGGTAAAGTTTGGTGCTGGGACTACTTGAAGATTAACTCGCCGTTGGAGTCAGCCTCTAGTGGCGTTACAAGGTGCTGCAGTTTTTGGCATTTCTATTTTGGCTTTATTTTTTTTAGCTCTTGAGGTTCCAGCTTGGTCTCTGTTGTCTCCAAAAGCACATAACTTATATTTTAGCTATGCCATGATAGAGATGGAACTAAATCAATGAATAAGGGAAGCTTCAGATTCAACAAAAATTCTTTTTACATTTTCATCTTAATGTAACATTGTCATTGGGTACATTGGTCGTATTACGCCAATGACTATGAAAAGAAAGATTAATATCTGTTGGACGTTAACCTTGCAAAGCAGCTGGACTGAAATCTCGCAGGTTCATTTTGAAAAGCTCCAACTGTATTTCTTTGTGTGTAATAACAACACTAACAATAATGTGTTACTATTTCAGAGGCAGATCCAATCTCAACTTAACCCCACTGTTTTAACTTAAAAAAACCTGTTAA